>CM075992.1:4433741-4510275 GCA_038087875.1 Malacoraja senta
GGTGTAAATGCATTGTGAGGTCAGCGGGGCGGGGCCAGCAGGCAGGTTGGGGGGGCGGGGCTGGGTGGGGCCAGCAGGCAGTTGGGCCAGGTGCAAAGGCATCGTGAGGTCAGCAGCTGGGCAACCTTAATATTTTTTTAAAATGTCAGTTTGGTTATAAATATTAGTAAATATCTCGGGAAATAATTGACCAAATGTATAGAGGATTGGATTTTTGAAATCATAAGGAAACTTCTACCAGAAGATGTAAAAATTGAACTGTTATCGTAACGTCAGCAGCTGGGCAGCGGTGGCATGAGATGGCACTGTGACTCATGCAGCAGTTTGATTTAGTGGGACCACGTGAAGGTTGCAATCTCCCACCCCTGTCCCATTGTGATGTCATTTCATATGTAAATGAGATCCATTGTGATTGGACATCTGTGAGGTGGCACTGTGACTCATGCAGCAGTTTGATTTAATTTTTTTTTGATGTTTTGTGAATAATTTTATTCAAAATCTGGGGAAATAATTGACCAAATATAGAGAGGATTTCTGAAATCATAAGTTAAATCACTACCGAATTATGTAAAAGTCTCCGCGTTTTTTGCGTCTGGTTTTCGAGAAAATACGTTTCAAAGGCAAAATGACACTCACCCACAGAGTTTTAAAACTATACTAGACCAAGTGCAGACACGTTGGGGTCTGTTCCCCCAATGCGTGTTTGCGGGGGGGGGGCGGCTTGCGGCGTCACACACACTAACTAAGGGGGTGGTGGGAAGGGGGTAGGGGAGGGGGTTTAGGAGAGGGGGAAGGGGGTTTTAGATTAGGGGATGGGGGAGGGCAGGGGGAGAGGAAGGGGGAGAGAGAGGGGGAGAGAGGGAGGGGGAAGAGAGAGAGGGAGGGGAAGAGAGAGAGGGAGGGGGGAGAGAGCGAGGGGAAAGAGAGAGGGGAGGGAGAGAGAGAGAGGGGGGAGAGAGAGAGACGAGTGCAGCGGGCGGCAGGTCACGGGGACTCGAGCGAGGCACGGAGCGATCCGAGGAGCAAAGATTCTATAGCACGCTATAGGCTCTTTGCTGAGCTGCCAAAAGGGGATGGTCCCCTGTGACTGGGTAGAGGGGGAGAGGGAGGGAGGTGAGAAGAGGAGGGGGGGAGTGGAGGAGAGCCGGGCGGCAGCAGCCGTTATCGTCGCGCGGGGCACGCGATGACAAGGTGCCCTGGCGGCCATTACTCCCTCTGGATCTTTGGTCCGCAGCACAGCGGGAGGCGAAAAAATGAATGGGGGGGGGAGGGGGAAGGGTGGTGAAAGTGCGCCTATGCATTGAGAGCATCTGCTTTAATCGAGAGCGGGGAGGGGGGGCGGTGCCGCGAGCAAGGGCATTGTGACTTCCGCAGCTGCTGCTGCGGTTTGATTTTTTTTTAAACAGTCCGTTTTGTGAACAACTTTATTAAACATCTGGGGAAATGTGGGGGGAAGGGAGGGGGTGAGAGGGGGTTATGGATGGGAGGTGTGAGGGGGGGAGAGGGGGAGTTGTTACCGAACTGAACTCACTCTGGAATGAATCCATTAACGGAGACACTCTGCTGCTGGATTTTAAGTTGTCCCTGCCTTCCCTCTGGAAGACTCCTCGTCCCATCAGATGCCGAGTTCCCACAGCCCTGGTTAAACGCGGGGGCCGCTCACGGTTAAGTCTGTGAAAGCGGCCCCATCAGAGACTGTGAGCAGCAGCAGGGTTCACTATAGGATGGACCATTGCGCCTATCGTAGCGGGTGGCTGCTTGTTCCCTCACACCCCGGCCTTTACCCCACCCGCCCGTCGCCTTATCTCTTCTCCCCTGAAGCAGTTCAGTCGGGCACAGCTGCCAGAAGCTGAAAACTAAATATTGCAGCGGGAAAACTGCGGCTGCGGTTCTGGCAACAGCCGCCGTTCTGCTCTGTCTGGGGGAGAAGGCGAGTGGGGGTGAAGGGGGTGGGGGGGGGGGAGGAAGCGGATAAATGTGAGGTTATCCACTTTGGTAGCAAAAACAGGAAAGTAGACTATTATCTGAATGGTGGCCGATTAGGAAAAGGGGAGATGCAACAAGACCTGGGTGTCATGGTACACCAGTCATTGAAAGTAGGCATGCAGGTGCAGCAGGCAGTGAGGAAAGCAAATGGTATGTTAGCATTCATAGCAAAAGGATTTGAGTAAGAGCAGGGAGGTTCTACTGCAGTTGTACAGGGTCTTGGTGAGACCACACCTGGAGTATTGCGTACAGTTTTGGTCTCCTAATCTGAGGAAAGACATTCTTGCCATAGAGGGAGTACAGAGAAGGTTCACCAGACTGATTCCTGGGATGGCGGGACTTTCATATGAAGAAAGACTGGATAGACTCGGCTTGTACACGCTAGAATTTAGAAGATTGAGGGGGGATCTTATAGAAACTTACAAAATTCTTAAGAGGTTGGACAGGCTAGATGCAGGAAGATTATTCCCGATGTTGGGGAAGTCCAGAACTAGGGTCACAGTTTAAGGATAAGAGGGAAGTCTTTTAGGACCGAGATGAGAAAATCATTTTTTACACAGAGAGTGGTGAATCTGCGGAATTCTCTGCCACAGAAGGTAGTTGAGGCCAGTTCATTGGCGAGGGAGTTAGATGTGGCCCTTGTGGCTAAAGGGATCAGGGGGTATGGAGAGAAGGGAGGGATGGGATACTGAGTTGGATGATCAGCCATGATCATATTGAATGGCGGTGCAGGCTCGAATGGCCTACTCCTGCACCTATTTTCTATGTTTCTATGAAGGGGAGGATGGGGGAGAGAGGTGAAGTGGGGGGGGAGGGTTGGAGTGAGTGGGCGGGAGTCCAGCTGCGGGAGGCGTGGCATGAGCGTACTTGGATGCATACTGGAGGCAGGTGGGCTGGATTGGTCGGCATGTGCGCATTGTGACATCAGCAGCTGCTGATTTAAAGAAAACAGTAAGTTTTGTGAAGGGTTTTATTGAAAATGTGTATAGAAAAATGACCAAAATTAATGAGGAGTGGATATGCGAATGTAAAAGAAAAATCGCTAGCGAAATGGTAAAAATCAAAATGACATACACCCACACACACACAGAGTTTTTAAAGTATACTAGACCAAGTGCAGACCCATTGGGTCTGGCCCACGAACGTGCTTCAGACCCCAGGGTGTGGTTCCCGAACGTGCTTCAGCGTCTTGACAGTGTAGACAGAGGACGGAGAAAAGCAGAGGGGGAAGAGCCGATGTTTGGCTTGAGCCAGGTGTGAGAGAGCCGGCCGGGGGGGGGGGGGGGTGGAGGGGTAGTGGAGGAGAGAAGGTCGGCAGTTGCGAAAATCGCCAGCGAAAGAAAAAAAATGTCGGCATTTTTGGAGCAGAGCCGGGCGGCAGCAGCCGTTATGGTGGCTGGCCAGCAGGAGGCGACAAAATGAGTGAGTGGGGGGGGGGATGTATTTTATTTTAAAATGTGTACATAAAAATGTCCAAATCTAATGTGTTAGGGTATGTAAAAGTGTAATGTCTAGCGAAATGGAAAAATCTCGGAGTTTTCGCGTGTGGTTTTTGGCGGAGCAAGAAATCAAAGGCCAAATTTGACACCCACAAACTCCCACACACACACACACAGAGTTTAATAGTATACTAGACCAAGTGCAGACCCGTTGGGTCTGGTCCCCGAAAGTGCTTCACACCCCGGGGTGTTGTTCCCGAACGTGATTCAGGACCCCGGGGTGAAGTTGCGGAAAAAAGATGGCGTAGGTGTCGGAAAAAATCGGATAAAATCGGCGAGAAAAAGATGGCGTCGTTTTCGGAGAAAATCGGCGAAAAAAGATGGCGTCGTTTTCGGAGGAAATCGGAGAAATCGAGTGGGGGGGGATGGATTTTATTTTAAAAAACGTGTACATAAACACGACCGAATGTAATCAGGAGTGGCTAATCGTAAAGATAAATGTCATCTCTTTGGAAATGGTAAAAAAATATGGGCCTTTCCGCGTGCTGTGTGGGCCAGGGGCGGTATCAAAGGGATTTGGTGGCAGACGGAAGTCAGGCGGACACAAGTCAGGCAGCCACAGAGTTTTAGAGAGAGAGATAGAGAGAGAGAGATAGAGAGAGAGATAGAGATAGAGAGAGAGAGATAGAGAGAGAGATAGAGAGAGAGAGATATAGAGAGAGAGAGATAGAGAGAGAGATAGAGAGATAGAGAGAGATAGATAGAGAGAGATAGATAGAGAGAGAGAGAGAGATAGAGAGAGAGAGAGAGAGAGATAGAGAGAGATAGATAGATAGAGAGAGAGAGAGAGAGAGAGAGGGAGAATCCAACAGAATGCAGGATTTCCTTAACAAACACAACATTCTCAGTAAAAAACAAATTGGCTTCCTCCCAAAACATCGTACCACTGACCACATTTACACCCTCCACACTCTCATTGAAAACATGTACACCAAGCAAAAAATGGAAAAATATTTGCCTGTTTTATTGACTTTGAGAAAGCATTTGACTCTATTTGGCATGAAGGGCTCTACTACAAACTCCTCTGTTGTGGTATAGGAGAAAGGTATATGACCTTATCAAATCAATGTATCTGAATAATAAATGTGGCGTTAAAATTGGGGAGGCGTCCGGCAAGGCTGCAATCTGAGCCCGACACTGTTTAATTTATATATCAACGATTTGGCAATAAAGCTGGACCAGAGCACTGCGCCGGGCCTCTGTCTCCTGGACGGAGAGGTAAAATCTCTGTTTTATGCGGATGACTTGGTTCTGCTGTCCCCCACAGGGACTGCAGCAACAGTTGGACCTACTTGATGAGTACTGCCAAAATTGGGCCCTGGCAGTAAATCTAAAGAAAATCAATATCATGATTTTCCAGACAAAACCCAGATGTCAGGAAGATAAATACAAATTTACTCTCAATGGTATTATTATCGAACACACTATGAGCTATACTTACCTTGGTCTGTTGCAGCATCAGGGAGCTTCAATATGGCAGTGAATGCACTAAAAGAGAAAGCTCGAAGAGCTCTGTATGCAATAAAAAGAAGATTCTACAACATCCAAATTCCCATTAAAATCTGGCTTAAAATATTTGACAGTGTAATCCAGCCTATTGCGGTTTATGGTAGTGAAGTATGGGGGCCGGTCAGTCACCATAGTTATAGTAAATGGGAAAAACATACAACGGAGGCCCTGCATGCGGAATTTTGTCGGAACATCCTCCGCATCCAAAGGAAAACACCAACAAACGCATGTAGGGCAGAATTAGGCAGATACCCACTGATAATAAATATCCAGAAAAGAGCACTACATTTTTGGAATCACCTTAAATCTAGCCCACCAGATACCCTCCAGTTTAAATCCCATAAAACACAAGAGGGGAGCCCAGAAAAGAGTTCCCTGTGTCAGTTGGTACGGAGACTAACTACCCCCATTCAGTTAAACCCTATCCAGTTAAATCCTGACCAGCCTCAGATCAATACTTATCCCCAATCACCAGTTAGAGTGAACCAAATTATCAAACAATGTAAGAAACATATTTGGAACATTGGGATAAAGAAACCAAAAGCCAAAGCAGATTAGAATGCTACCGTGCCCTAAAAAGAGATTATAAATTGGCAGACTATCTCTCAACTGTTAGAGACATAAAACAGAGACAGACCCTCACCAAATACAGGCTAAGTGACCACTATTTGGCAGTTGAAAAAGGAAGACAGAAGAGATTCTGGCAACCAAGAGAAAACAGAATATGTGGCCACTGTTTGACAGATGAGGTTGAAACAGAGGTGCACTTCCTCCTAAAATGCAATAAATTTGACAAAACAAGGAAAACATACTTTGACAAACTCAGTCAGGCAACCCCTGACTTTAAGGAACTCGATGATACATCGAAACTAAGAATAATCCTTGGTGAAGGAAATACGGCACATCTTGGTGCACAATACGTAACAGCATGCCATAACCTGAGAGACGGTGAATGACCAATATGCACATATGTACGCACACACTAATTGACATTAACTGACACTAAGAAATTAATATTGAATTGCTAAATTAGCTATCCTGTTGTACTGATTACAGCTACAAGAACGTGTAGCAATCAATAAAAGGCTATAGGCCTCTTGCGAGTTTATGTACAGGGACATATCTATCTATGCACTGTATACTTGTATTTATAATTATGCATCTTAAATATGTATGTCATGTTTCATACTTTGGCAATATAACAATGTCTTTTGTATCATGCCAATAAAGTTTTTAAATTGAAAAAGAGAGAGAGAGAGAGAGAGAGAGAGAGAGAGAGAGAGAGAGAGAGAGAGAGAGAGAGAGAGAGAGTCCAACAGAATGCAGGATTTCCTTAACAAACACAACATTCTCAGTAAAAAACAAATTGGCTTCCTCCCAAAACATCGTACCACTGACCACATTTACACCCTCCACACTCTCATTGAAAAACATGTACACCAAGCAAAAAATGGAAAAATATTTGCCTGTTTTATTGACTTTGAGAAAGCATTTGACTCTATTTGGCATGAAGGGCTCTACTACAAACTCCTCTGTTGTGGATAGGAGGAAAGGTATATGACCTTATCAAATCAATGTATCTGAATAATAAATGTGGCGTTAAAATTGGGGAGGCGTCCGGCAAGGCTGCAATCTGAGCCCGACACTTTAATTTATATATCAACGATTTGGCAATAAAGCTGGACCAGAGCACTGCGCCGGGCCTCTGTCTCCTGGACGGAGAGGTAAAATCTCTGTTTTATGCGGATGACTTGGTTCTGCTGTCCCCCACAGGGACTGCAGCAACAGTTGGACCTACTTGATGAGTACTGCCAAAATTGGGCCCTGGCAGTAAATCTAAAGAAAATCAATATCATGATTTTCCAGACAAAACCCAGATGTCAGGAAGATAAATACAAATTTACTCTCAATGGTATTATTATCGAACACACTATGAGCTATACTTACCTTGGTCTGTTGCAGCATCAGGGAGCTTCAATATGGCAGTGAATGCACTAAAAGAGAAAGCTCGAAGAGCTCTGTATGCAATAAAAAGAAGATTCTACAACATCCAAATTCCCATTAAAATCTGGCTTAAAATATTTGACAGTGTAATCCAGCCTATTGCGGTTTATGGTAGTGAAGTATGGGGGCCGGTCAGTCACCATAGTTATAGTAAATGGGAAAAACATACAACGGAGGCCCTGCATGCGGAATTTTGTCGGAACATCCTCCGCATCCAAAGGAAAACACCAACAAACGCATGTAGGGCAGAATTAGGCAGATACCCACTGATAATAAATATCCAGAAAAGAGCACTACATTTTTGGAATCACCTTAAATCTAGCCCACCAGATACCCTCCAGTTTAAATCCCATAAAACACAAGAGGGGAGCCCAGAAAAGAGTTCCCTGTGTCAGTTGGTACGGAGACTAACTACCCCCATTCAGTTAAACCCTATCCAGTTAAATCCTGACCAGCCTCAGATCAATACTTATCCCCAATCACCAGTTAGAGTGAACCAAATTATCAAACAATGTAAAGAAACATATTTGGAACATTGGGATAAAGAAACCAAAAGCCAAAGCAGATTAGAATGCTACCGTGCCCTAAAAAGAGATTATAAATTGGCAGACTATCTCTCAACTGTTAGAGACATAAAACAGAGACAGACCCTCACCAAATACAGGCTAAGTGACCACTATTTGGCAGTTGAAAAAGGAAGACAGAAGAGATTCTGGCAACCAAGAGAAAACAGAATATGTGGCCACTGTTTGACAGATGAGGTTGAAACAGAGGTGCACTTCCTCCTAAAATGCAATAAATTTGACAAAACAAGGAAAACATACTTTGACAAACTCAGTCAGGCAACCCCTGACTTTAAGGAACTCGATGATACATCGAAACTAAGAATAATCCTTGGTGAAGGAAATACGGCACATCTTGGTGCACAATACGTAACAGCATGCCATAACCTGAGTCGGTGAATGACCAATATGCACATATGTACGCACACACAAATTGACATTAACTGACACTAAGAAATTAATATTGAATTGCTAAATTAGCTATCCTGTTGTACTGATTACAGCTACAAGAACGTGTAGCAATCAATAAAAGGCTATAGGCCTCTTGCGAGTTTATGTACAGGGACATATCTATCTATGCACTGTATACTTGTATTTATAATTATGCATCTTAAATATGTATGTCATGTTTCATACTTTGGCAATATAACAATGTCTTTTGTATCATGCCAATAAAGTTTTTGAGAGAGAGAGAGAGAGAGAGAGAGAGAGAGAGAGAGAGAGAGAGAGAGAGAGAGAGAGAGAGAGAGAGAGAGAGAGAGAGAGAGAGAGAGAGAGAGAGAGAGAGAGAGAGAGAGAGAGAGAGAGAGAGAGAGAGAGAGAGAGAGAGAGAGAGAGAGAGGAGAGAGAGAGAGAGAGAGAGAGAGAGAGAGGAGAGAGAGAGAGAGAGAGGAGAGAGAGAGAGAGAGAGAGAGAGAGAGAGAGAGAGAGAGAGAGAAAACTAGCAAGCAAGGATTCTGTCATACAAGCAATTACCCAGTAGCTGAGCAGACCACCATCTTAAATATTAATGGTTCCTTCATCGAATACAACACCTTGTACTCAATGTCTTTGAAACCTTCAGTGCTTGAAGAGTGTACACCTGGAGACTTGACGACTGAACCCTGGATCCAGCATCTGAGGTCTTGGGACTCCAGTATCTAACTTCAATTACCATCCAAAATACAAAATGGTAATTTTAAAGAGACCCTTCAATAAATAATTACAACATGTTCCAAAGTCCTTTATAGACACAAAATTCCTTTTAAGATGTCACAGTTGCAATGTGATATATGTGGCAAACTATTGTCACATAGCAGGTTCCTAAGCAACAAATGACCAGAAAATCTTCAGTGTGGCTGAAACGCAATAATGTTCCTGAAATTACAAGTAATTAAAATGATCAGCAGTTCAGTACATTCGCACCCATTTGTACTTCTAAAAATGTCTTTCAAAAAATTTCACATTTGGAAGTAAGAGAGGCATTGATAGCATAAACAATTAGAACTATTCTCCGAGGATGGAAATGTCACAGACGGCATAGCTTTAAGGTGTGAGGGGCAAAGTTTAAAGGGAATGAGCGGAGCAAATTTACACAGGTAGTGATGGGTGCTTGGAACACACTGCCAGGAATGATGGTGCAGATTTCACAGGGGGAGCTCTGTGATGAACAGCCTTAGGGAGGAGGACGGCTCGGTAACATCCTTGCAGACGGATATGCTGAGGATCTGCAAATTCTTTTGCACGGATTTGTATGACAAAAAGGCCACAGACAGCACCGCCTCCCAGAACTTCCTGTCCTCTATCACGGAGGTCTTGGAGGACAGCAAGCGGGAGAGTCTGGACCAACCACTGACCCTAGAGGAGCTGACTGGCTCCATTCCTTTGACTCGAGTAAAAATCCCGGAAGCGATGGCTTACCGGCCGAGTTGTATTCGGCTCTGTGGGACTGGGTGAGCCCGGACCTGCTGGAAGTGTACAACGACATGCTTCTAGCCGGCAGCATGTCAGACTCGATGAGGAAGGGCAGCATCACCCTAATCTACAAGCAGAAGGGGGAGCTGAAGGACATAAAGAATTGGAGACCCATAACACTGCTGAATGTAGATTATAAGATCCTGTCTAAGGCCATCGCCAACCGGGTCAAGTCTGCTCTGGGACAGGTGATCCAACCGGACCAAACCTGTGCTGTACCTGGCAGGAAAATCTCAGACAGCCTAGCGCTGCTGAGAGACACCATCGCCTACATGCAGGACAGACGGGTGGATGCCTGCCTAGTCAGCTTGGACCAGGAGAAGACCTTCGACAGGATATCGCACACGTACATGAGGGACGTGCTCTCCAAAATGGGTTTTGGGGAGGGAATCCAAAATTGGATCAAACTGCTCTACACCAATATCCGTAGTGCAGTCCAAATCAATGGGTGGGAATCAGACAGTTTCCCTGTAAGGTCTGGAGTCAGGCAGGGGTGCTCTCTCTCTCCTGTCTTGTTTGTCTGCTGTATTGAACCTTTTGCCGAGTCCATCAGGAAGGATGTGAGCATAAGAGGAGTGACATTGCCAGGCAGTGGGGGCATTCAAGTCAAAGCCTCCCTGTACATGGACGATGTCGCTGTCTTCTGCTCGGATCCAGGGTCGGTCCGCAGATTGATCAGTATCTGTGACCAGTTTGAGTCGGCCACCGGAGCCAGGGTGAACCGCAGGAATAGCGAGGCCATGCTCTTTGGCAACTGGCCCGACCGAACTTCTGTCCCCTTCACCATCAAGCCTGACTTCTTGAAGGTGCTGGGGATCTGGTTCGGGGGGGCTGAGGCGTGTAACAAGAATTGGCTGGAGCGGATAGTCAAGGTGGGGAAAAAGCTGGAGCTGTGGAAGCAACGCTCCCTCTCCATAACCGGAAAAAATTTGGTCATCAGGTGTGAGGTGCTCTCGGGGCTGCTGTACTTGGCGCAAGTGTGGCCTGTCCCTCCCTCCTACACCACAGGGATCACCCGGGCCTTCTTCCAGTTCATCTGGGGGTTGAGGATAGACCGGGTGCGACTGGCCACAATGTACAAGTCAGCAGACAACGGGGGTAAAAGCGTGCCCAACGTCGCCCTAACCCTGATGGCCACCTTTGTGTGTGGCTGCATCAGGCGGAGTGTAGAACCAAGGCACGTGGGCACCAAGTGTCACTACCTGCTGAGGTTCTACCTGTCCCCGGTGTTGCGAAGGATGGGCCTGGCGCAGATGCCACGCAATATGCCAGTCAGCTGGACATTGCCGCCCATCTGACGTCTGTGGAAAGGTTCTTCCGGACCAACACCTTTGACCACATGTCCATTGGGCAGTGGTCAGCACGGAATGTCCTGCAGGCAAAGGACTCGATGGATCCGGTGGCGTAGTTCCCAGAGCAGACTGCCCAGCTTGTCTGGCAAAATGCCTCATCGCCAGAACTCACCAACAAGCACCAAGACCTGGTATGGCTGGCGGTGAGGGGAGCCCTCCCAGTCAGATCCTTCCTGCACCGTCGGAACCTCACTACCAGCGCACGCTGCCCTCGGGACGGCTGCTATGGCGAGGAGGCGGTTGCCCACCTCTTTGCAGAGTGTGGATTTGCAAAAAGAGTCTGGAGAAGTATGCAAGGGTCCCTGGAACGCTTTATCCCGAACAGCTCCGTCACAGAGGACTCTGTGATTTACGGACTGTTCCCAGGGACACATTCAGAGACTGACATCGAGTGCTGCTGGAGGGTCATCAACTTGGTGAAAGATGCTCTTTGGTCTGCCCGAGCATTGTTCACCACCCAGCAGAGCGAGATGTCGGTCAGGGAATGTTGCCGACTTGCCCGCTGCAGACTGCAGTACGTGCTGAGGGACGCACTGAAGCTTGGTGCAGCCAACGCCAAGGCTCGGTGGGGGAGGGCCACAGTCTAGGGTCCTTCCGCTGCTGGACATGGGGGGCACAGTATGGTGGAGACGCCCCTCAAAATAAGGGAAGGTATCCCACGCCAGGGGGCCACATGAGTGGCACGGGTGGGGGACAGTCTGGAATTGGAAAAAATGTATTAACTGCATTGAACAATTTGTATAGCCTCCGAAAATGTCGGATGAATGTTTCGCACGGTTCACGTATTGTATATATTTATTACTTGAATAAAGTCTATTTTGAAATTTAAATTTTTTTTTAAAATGATGGTACAGACATCATAGTGGCATTTAAGTGGCTTTTAGATACACACATGGATATACAGGGAATGTTTAGTTTAGAGATACAGCATGGAAAAGGATTATTCGGTCTACTGCGTCCATGCCAAACATCAATCACCCGTTCACACTAGTTTTTTTTAGCTTAGTGTTCGAGATACAGTGTGGAAACAGGCGCTTCGGCTCACCAAGTCCACGCTAACTAATCATCACCCGTACACTAGTTCTATCCTACACACTAGGGACAATTTACAGAAACGAATTAACCTACCAATCTGCACGTATTTGGAATACAGGAGGAACCCTGACCATCTTGAATAAACCCACATACTCACAGGGAGAACGTGCAAACTCCGTACAGACAGCACCCATGGTCAGGGTCGAACCCAGGTCTCTGGAGTTACCAGTTGTGGTACTGTGCCACCACATTGTCTTGTCGAAAGATTCCTGTTAACTTGGAGCAAGCATTGACCACTCAACCCGTCGAGTCCCATCTTTCTATAACCTTAACAACATTCTCATCTACACATGAATATGCTACACATTTTCTCATCCACTCCCTTATTAGGGGCAAATTACAGAGGCCAATGCAACTATAAAACTGCACATCATTTACATTCTTAATATTCCTGTAAGAAATTGCTGGGTTCACTTTTGTTATAAATGCTTTCCCATTCTAAACTTCACTCTTTTTCAGAGAGAACCGGAGTCAGAGGAAACCCTGCTAGGCCACAGGTAGAGCTGCTGCCTCAGTGCTAGAGACCCATATTTTATCCTGCATTCCAAGGAATAAAATCCGAGCCTGCCTAATTTCTCCCCACTGCTCAGTTCCTCGAGTTCTAGCAACACCCACGCAAATCCTTTCTGAACTCTTCCCATTGACACTCTTCTCAGAGTTGGGGACCAAAATTGAACATGATACTCTTGGTAGTTCTTTTGCCTCCATTAGGTTCCAACCAAACTCTTACCATCTACTCATTATTTGTATTCCAGTAGGAGATTGCTCAGTTCACTTTCACAATAAAAGATTACCCGTTCTAAGCTTCTCTCTTTGCCACTTATTTTTCTTGCCATTTTCTCTCTCAATTTGATTTGTTTAGCTCAATTTACACTTGAAGAATACATTTGGCATTCACTCACAATTTGATATTCTCCATCTCCTTTTCCTTTAAATGAAACCTTCTTTGTTTTCCTACCATTTCTTCACATGCCCAGCCTGTGCCTGTAACATCTCCTTAAAGATCTCCCACTTTTCCTGAGAATAGTCTTTCCTGTCATTCGTTGGTATCATTTTTCAGATAGGATTCCCCAATCTCAGAAGTTGTCCCTTACCGTAATTTCTTTATCATGATAATTGTAGAGGACTGCTCTAATTTCCACTTGTTCATGGCGTACGGTTGCGTATGGAAGTCGAAGGTCAATGAAAAAGTCTTTTAGAACTGTGACTTCATAGGGTTGTGCAATACACACAGCTGCATGAAAGAAAGCTAAAATTCAGAAGCGGCACCGCAATTATTTTTTGAAATGACTAACCCTGCAAGGTAATATTTCTCAAAACGTTCAATTTACTCCCAAAGCTGAAAAAGAGGATAAAGTTCATTTCCTTCACAATTCATCCTGGTGTTTCGATAGAGTGAATCACATTCCCATGAAAAAGTATGGTTTTGAATTGACCAATATACCACGAAAAACCACAAATCATCTCCAATTTGAAGTGGAACCCTTATAAATTATGGTATCGTTACACTGAGCAAATTGCCATGCATTTTCTTAGAGATGGGGGATGTCATAGAGTCTTACAGCAGAGCACTTCCCAGCAAGTCCCAGCTTACACCCTCAAGAATCTTTATGATTGCAACGCAGACCTACTCCCAATTTTATCTACATTCTATCCATATTATTAGTACCAGCAACATGTTCCTCTCACTATCATTTCCTCTCTGGCTTCTATCTCAATCAAAACATTCTATATCAACCCTTGCTTCCTATTTTTTCTGCACACGTAAACCTTCTATGACCTTGTGTCATTTCACTCTCCCTTATATTTCTGGTGGTTATGATCAAAGTTATGAAAGCACCCATGATGCAAGTTCCTTGTAGTGATGAATCAGCTGCCAATAGCAACTGTTTAATTATCGCTGCTTTCATATTTAAATACTACACTTTGACAAATAAATGGATGGACCAACTGACAAGGCATTATTTTCTTCCTGTGAACTACAGCATTGATATGTAGCAAGTGCAAGAAGATCCGAAATTAAAAGAAAATGCCTGTCTCCATTTGCATCAGATACCAGCACAATTATTCATCCATTCCTTTTATCCTTGAAACATTATCACTGTGTCACTCTACTTCTATTTTTGTCCCTTTTCTTTTATTTTCTAAATCGCTGTTTTGTTTTATCTTTAAGTTTAGTTTAGTTTCCAAGGTTCAAAGGTCAGTTCATTGTCATATGTATCAAGGTACAGTGAAACTCATATTACCATACAGCCATACTAAAAAAAAGCAACAAGACACACAACTACTTAAAAGTTAACATAAACATCCACCACAGTGGATTCCCCACATTCCTCACTGTGATGGGAGGCAATAAAGTCCAATCTTCTTCCTGTTTATTCTCCCGCGATCGGGGCAGTCGAACCATCCGCAGTTGGGGCGATCGAAGCTCCCGCAGCTGGTGATCGAACCTCCCGTGTCGGGGCGATTAAAGCTCCCATGATCGGGGCGATCGAAGCTCACGCGTTGGGGCAGTCGAAGCTTCCGTGATCAGGGCGATCAAAGCTCCAAAGTTGGGACGATTGAAGCTCCTGCGGTTTGGAGCTCCCGAAGTCGGTCACTAACCAGAGACCGCGAGCTCCACAATGTTAAAGTCCATAGGCTCCTGCAGTTGGAGCTCCCGAAGTCAATCTCCAGCAGAGGCTGCCAGCTCCTCAATGTTACGTTGCAGTGCGGACGGAGATACAATACGGAAAAAAATTCCATATCTGTCGAGGTATGAGATGAAAAAAAATTCCGCCCCCCCCCACATAAAACAAGCTAAAGAACACTAAAACATACATTTAACATACTAAAAAAAGAACAAAGAAGGAAGGGACAGACAGACTGTTGGCGAGGCAGCTATTGCTGGTGCCACCTGGTGGTTTAAGTTTAGTTTCGCGAAACAGTGCAGAAACAAGACCTTTGGCCCACCGAGTCCGCAGCAACCAGTGATTCCCACACATTAATGCTATCCTACCCATACTTGGGACAACTTACAATTATACCAAGTCAATTAACCCATAAACCTGTACATCTTTGGAGTGGGGAGGAAACCAGAAATTCCGGAAAAAACCCACTCATGGCAAAAGGAGAATGTCCAACATGCATCGCTGGGGGCTGCGTTCATCAGCAGCCTGCATGTGTGGAGCACACCAGTAAGCAGCGCAGCAGCACGTCATTTTCGACTGTGCTGTCCTCCGCGCCCCTGGTGGATTGGTAGACCTCACGGCCCTCGACAACAGCACAGCGAACTGGCTACAGCGCCTGGAGGACGTTACGTAACCTCTGCTGCCTCAAACGCAAGAAGAAGACAGGGAGAATGTACAAACACTGTACAGACAATCACCTGTAGTCAAGATCGAACCTAGGTCTCTGGCACCGTAAGGCAGCAACTCTACTGCTGCGCCACCATGCCACCCTTAACTTTTCCTACTTCTGATGACAGATCGCCAGAACTACTTTTCTATTATTTATATTGCCTGGTCGAATAAGTATTTCAACCTCTGGAATATTTTATTTTTGCATATATTGAGCCTACATCTTATAAACCCTTTGCCCTGCGCTCTCGGATGGCACTGTAGATTTTCATAATTGATCATCAAATTTTCACACTCTCAATAAAATAAATTCGCAGAGACGATTTCCTGCTGTGTTTAGTACTTTGGTTGTTCCATTTCCAAGTTCACAATTTCCAGTTATGGAAGGAAAGAAAAAGGGAAATTTTGATCAAATTCGCATCTATTGGTGCTCCTTAAGATATGTAGCTATTGATTTCAACATTTATATGACGCATTAAAATCTTGCCTTTTTCTGGAGACACACTGACAGCTTGTATTTCCCAGGTAGTTATCGAATCTTTAAGATACCGCGTTATCCGCATTGATGCTTGGCTGTTTAAGAACAAAAAAAAGACTATTAAACTCATTTTTCACATGCAGTCAGACTGTGGCTCTTTGCTGTGAACAACACATTTGTTGTGAAAAGTTCAAATGAGAATTTACCAAGATTCATATTTGAACATATACCAAATAATCTAATTTTTCTGCAAATCACCACATATCTCTTTTCTATTTATTCATGAACTCATAGAACTATACAGCATGAAAACAAGACTTTCAGACCAACTCGTTCATACCAATCAAGTTGCTAAACCAAGCTAATCTTACTTGCCTGTGCCTAATGTATACCCTCCAAGCCTTTCCTGTTGTATGCATGCCCGTTTCTTTTAACTATCATAATTGTGCCCCACAACTAGATCTACTGTTGCCTAAGTAACCAGGAACCCAAAGACTACAGGTGTGGTACAGATAATTCTTGAAAGGTTGGCTAGTGATTTATTTTTAAGTGAAGAGTGTTATTCAGTTGTTATTTCCTCTGCACTGCATTATTGTATGCACCTCGCACATGATGTACAACTGAACTCCAACATGCAAATAGGCCAAAATCTTGCAACAGAAGCCGCACAGGGAGCAGCAAGGCATTGTGCAAACAGGTAATGGAGTGAATTGTGTGAAGAAATCCTAGTTGCAAGCAACCGTGGAAATCTTTGTGCCATGTATAATAGCATAAATCGAGCTATAGATGTAGCATAGTGTGGAGTCATGCATTTTGGAATTAGAAATAACAATGTCAACTATTTTCTAAATGGGGAGAGGATTCAGAAATCGGAGATGCAAAGGGACTTGGGAGTACTGTGCAGGATTCCCAAAAAGTACATTTGCAAGTTGAATTAGTAGTAAGGAAAGCAATTCCAATGTTAGCATTTATTTCAAGAATACTAGAATATAAAAACAGGGATGTATTGCTGAGGCTTTATATGGCACTTGTCAGACCACATTTGGAGTATTGTGAGGAGTTTTGGGCCCCATTTCTGAGGAAGGATGCATTGGCTTTGGAGAGGGTCAGAGGAGATTTATGAGAAAGATCCCGGGGATAATTGGTTAGCATATGATCAGCGTTTGATTGCACTGCGCCTGTATGCACCGGAGTTTAGAAGGATGAGGGGAGACCTAATTAAAACTTACCTAATAGTGAAAGGCCTGAATAGAATTAATTTGGAGAGGATGTGTCCACTGGTGGGAGAGTCTAAGACCAGAGGGCATAGCCTCAGAATAAAATGCCTTACCTTTAGAAAAGAGACAAGGAGGCATTTCTTTAGTCAGAGGGTGATGAATCTGTGGAATTCATTGCCACAAACGGCTGTGGAGGCCAAGTCAGCGGTTATTTTTAAAGTGGAAATTGACTAATTTTTGATTAGTATGGGTGTTGAGCCTTATGGGTAAAAGACGGGAGAATGGGGTTATAAGCGAAAAATAGATCAGCCATGATTGAATGGTGGAGTAGACTCAATGAGCCGAATGGCCTAATTCAGCACCTATGAAATTTTTCTGAACTATTCCTCTCATGATCTTGTACACCTCTATAAGATCATCCCTCATTCTCCTGCCCTCCAAGGAATTAAATCCTAGCCTACTTAACCTCTCAACAGCTCAGGCCCTTGAATCCTGGCAACAGCCTCATAAATATTCTCTGCACACTTTCCAGCTTCACTACATATTTCCTACAACATAAGGTGACCAAAACTGAACACAATACTGTAAATGTGACCTCACCAATGTCTTATACAACTGTAACATGACCTCCCAACTTCTATACTCAGTAGATGGACACCATGAGCTGGAGTAACTCAGTGGGTCAGAAAGTATCTCTGGAGACAAGGAATAGGTGACGTTTCGGGTCGTGACCCTTCTTCAGACTGAGAGTCGGGGAAAGGGAAACAAGAGATATACGGTAGATGGTGATACAGTGAGATATACAACAAATGAATGAAAGATATGCAAAAAGTAACAATAATAAAGGAAACTGGCCATTGTTATCTGTGCTAGGTGAAAACAAGTTACAGACAATGAAACTCACCAGGACGACAGTGAAACTAGAACAGCTAGGGTGGGGAAGGGACAGAGAGAGGGGCAGCAAGAGTTACTTGAAGTTGGAGAAATCAATATTAATACTGCTGGGTTGTAAGCTGCGCATGCGAAATATGAGGTGCCGTTCCTCCAATTTTCATTTTTTCTCACTGACAATTGAGGCGGCCCAGGACAGGAAGGTCAATGTGGGAATGGGAAGGGGAGTTAAAGTGCTTGATAACCAGAAGATCATGTAGGCTCATGCGGACTGATGCGAAGGTGTTCAGTGAAACAATCATCCAGTCTACGATTTGTCTCACCGATGTATAAGAGCATCTTTTCTCTGATTGATGAAGGCTAATGTGCCGAAAGCTTTCTTGGCCACCATATCTACCTGTGTCGCCACTTCAAGGAACTATGTACCTGCACTCCTGGATCCCTCTGCTCTACAACACTCCCCAGAGCCCTGCCATTCATTGTGTTGGTCCTATCCTTGTTAGACTTCCCAAAAAAGAACACCTCATATTTCTCTGTATAAAATTCCATCAACCATTTCTCGGCCCACCTGTCCAATCGATCAATATCCTGCTGCAATTTTTGACAACTATCTGCACTCTCTACCATACCACCCACTTTAGTGTCATCTGCAAACTTGCTGATCATGCCTTGTACACTCATGCAAATCATTGATATAGATGATAAACCGTCTTCCTATGAAATAAGCATGGAACAATCCAATGGGACGGCGCTGCATCAGACAGTTCCCCATGAGAAGTGCAGTGGAGCAAGGCTGCATCCTAGCCCCCATCCATTCGGCATCTTTCTCTCTGCCCTCCTGACTTTGTCTTCCTGACAGACACGGAAGAAGTGTTTCTTCATACCAGAACTCTCTTGAATCTTGAAGCGAGGGGAAGCTCTTCAATCTAGCAACGTTAAAAGCTAAGATGAAGGTAGGAATTATGCCTATAAGGGAACTCCTGCATGCTGATGATGCCGCACTCATTGCCCCAAAGAAAGAAAGACTTCAGGAGCTGATGGACAGATTGTATCAGATTTGCGACGAATACTGACTAACAATCATTGTTAAGAAGACTGTTGTCATGAGTTAGGGAATTACTCCTCCATGAAATCACCCTGAATACCACTCTGCAGGAAATTGTCAAGATATTCACCTGACTAGGATATACGGTGACTGACACCCTCTCTCTGGATGTGGAAATCAACTCACATATGGGAAAGGAAGCAACCACCTTCAGGAGGCTAACCAAAGGGGCATGGAAGAACAGGAAACTCACAATCACGACAAAGATAACTGTTTACAAACCATGTGTTTTGAGCATTTTACTAAATAGCAGTGAAACGTGGACGACTTACCCAAATCAAGAACGGAAATGGAATACTTTTCATTTCCTCTGTCGTTGTTGCATTCTGGGAGTTTCTTGACATGATAAAATCACCAATGAATCTGTCCTCTCCCTGACAAACATGCCTGGCATCCTGATGAACTAAATGTTTTCTATGCTTGCTTCGAGCAGGCCAACCATGCGGTGACACCTGGCCCCTCAGACTCCAGTGTGACTCTCCCCAGGGTGACTGTAGCAGAGGTTAGATTGGCCTTCCTGAGGGTAAATCCACGAAAAGCAACTGGTCCAGACGGAGTTTCTAGTGGGTGTATTCGCGGACATCTTTAATGTCTCCCTACTCAGTTCTGAAGTGCCTACCTACTTCAAGAAGACCACCATCATCCCAGTGGCCAAAGAAAAGCAAGACCTTTGCCTAAACGATTGCCATCCAGTGGCCTTGACATCCACCATCATAAACTGTTTTGAGAGGCTAGTTATGGAATGGATTAAATCTAGTCTACTCATCAGCCTTGACCCACTGTAGTTCGCCTACCGCCACAACAGGTCCACGGACGATGCCATCGCCCCAGCCCTACACTCATCCCCAGAACACCCAGATAAGAGAGACACCTATGGCAAACTCCTATTGATAGACTACAGCTTTGCCTTTAATACCATTATACTATCCAAGCTTATCACCAATCTTGTGGGACAGTGTCAGCACTCATCTCGGCAACTGGATCCTTGACCTCCTGACCAACAGACCCCAATCAGTGAGGATAGGGGACAAGTCATCCTCTATGATAATCCTCAACAAAGAGGCTCTGCAAGGATGTGTTCTCAGCACCCTTCTTTACTCCTTATACACCCACGACTGTGGAGCCATGTACAAATCTAATTCAATTTTCAAATTCGCAGAGGACACCAACATTGTGAGCCGGATATCAAATAATGATGAGATGGAGTATCGAAGGAGATCGAGAACCTTGTGACCTGGTGTCGAGACAACAGCCTTTCCCTCAGTGTCAGCAAGACAAAGGAGATAGTGATCAACTTCAGGAAGTGAAGCGGTACACATACTCCGGTTTGCATTGACGGTGCTGAAGTAGAGATGGTTGAAAACTTCAAATTCCTAGGAGTCAATATCACCAACAACTTCTCCTGGACCTCCCTTAGAAGGCATATTCCCTACAACTCTCAGTAACTTCTACAGATGCACCATAGAAAGCATTTTATTGGGATGCATCACAGCTTGGTTTGGGAACAGCTAAATCCGAGACCGCTAGAAATTGCAGCGAATTGTGGACTCAATTGTAGACCATCACACAAACCAACCTTCCTTCTATTGACTCCATTTATACCTCACGCTGCCCCGGCAAGGCCAGCAGCATAATCAAGGATGAGTCGCACCCTGGCCACTCCCTCTTCTCCCATTAGGTAAAAGGTATAGAAAACACACACCTCCAGATTCATGGACAGTTTCTTCCCAGCTGTTTTCTTCCCAGCTGGCAACGGAATCATCCTACCACAACCAGAGAGCAGTACTAACCTACTATGTACCTGCTTGCTGACCCTTACACTATCCTAGATCGGACTTTGCTGGCTTTACCTTGCACTAAACATTATTCCCTTTTCATGTATCAATACACTGTAAATGGCTCGATTGAAATCATGTATTGTCTTTCTGCTGACTAGGTAGCACGCAACAAAAGCCTTTCACTGTACCTCGGTATATGTGACAATAAACTAAACTAAACTGCGATCCTCAAGCAGAAGCTCCTCTGCTGGCTTGGACATATACACAGGATGGAAAATGGACGCATCTCAAAAGATGTTCTATATGGGCAGGTCACCAATGCCCAGTGACAAAGATGACCAATGCCCAGTGACCAAGATGACCAATGCCCAGTGACCTAGATGAAATCCCAAGCTCCGCTCTAAGGATGTGATATAAAGAGATATAAAAATGTTAACGTTAGCACTGAAGTGGCTCTAAATGGGGGAGGTGGAGAAAGAACATCTAGAAAAGTAAGCAGCACAACAGCCACAGAATGCTTCCGATGATACAAAAATGGGTGGTTTTGCAGATAGTGAAGATGGTCATGAAAAAATGGCAGGTGGGCTGAGGAATGGTTGATGGAATTTAATACAGAAATGTGAGGCATAGCATTTTGCAAGCACTAACATGGGCAGAAACTACACAGTGAACAGTCGAGCTCCGGGAAGTGTTGTAGAACAGAGGGATCTAATAGTACAGATTCCTTGCAGGCGTAGTTGCAGGTAGATAGGGTGGTGAAAAAAGCTTTTGGCATATTCGTCTTTATCAGTCAAGCTGGGAGGTCATGTTGCAGTTATATAAAACTTTGGTGAGGCCACATTTTGGGTATTGTGTTCAGTTCTGGGCACCATGTTATAGGAGAGATGTGGTCAAGCTGGGAAGGGTACAGAGAAGATTTATGAGGTTGTTGCCAGGACTATAGTGAGCTATAGGGTGGGCTTGAGTAGGCTGGGACTATTCCTTGGAGCACAGGAGGATGAGGGGTGATCTTATAGAGGTGTATAAAATCATGAGAGGAATAGATTGCGTAGATACACAGAGTCCCTTGCCCAGAGTCGGTGAATCGAGGGCCAGAGGACATAGGTTTAAGGCAAAGTAGAAAAGATTAAATAGGAATCCGAGGGGTAACTTTTTCACACAAAGAGTGGTGGGTGTATGAAACGAGCTGCCAGAGAACATAGTTGAAGAAGGGTTTCGGCCCGAAACGTTGCCTATTTCCTTCGCTCCATAGATGCTGCTGCACCCGCTGAGTTTCTCGAGCATCTTTGTGTACCTGCCAGAGAACATAGTTGAGGGAGGGGCTATTCAACGTTTAAGAAATAATTAGACAGGTACATGGATAGGACACGGTTTGTGGGATATGGGCCAAAGGCAGCCAGGTGGGACATGTGTAGCTGGGACATGTGACCAGTGTGAGCAAGTTGGGCCAAAGGGCCTGTTTCCACGATGTATGAATCTATGACACAAATGATCAACGGCAACAGCAACACACTCCCCAATCTAATGTCCAGAGACAAACTTCACCTGTGAAAGCTATGGGAGTGTCTGCCTGTCAAGGATTGGCCTTGTCAGCCACAGCAGAAAATGCAACCACGGATGAAATATTCCCCTCTCCAAACAGGACATCAAAACCGCACCATCGTCTCTCTCATATGAACGGATGCTAACTCACTGGCTGGCAATTTATTTTTATGTGAAAAAGTGTTATTCAGTGTTTATTCCCTCTGCACTGCATCATTGTATGCTAACATCAGTTCACTTGCAATGCCGAATTTGTGTCTATCATTTGAAATAATTTCCTGCTCAATAGGTTTTCATAATTCGCATTCCATAGCCTTGCATCCACCGCTCAGTCCAGTGCTAGGTTAAATGTGTCCTAGGGAGGAGCATTCCACCTTCACCATCAGAAATCATTGGGCATCTTGCTCCAGACATTTATGTGTAAACAGGTACATTTGCCCTTATAGTACTATTATAAGATGACAAAGCTTTTCAACGGCTTCTCAAAGTGATTTCCTCAATCAATGTCAGATTGCTGTTTTTTTACACAGGGAACAACAGAGGCTCATGTACAAAACAATGCACAATGTGCTGGAGTAACTGAGCAGGTTAGGCAACATCTCTGGCGAACATACTGTAGATATGTGACATTTCAGATTGTTATCCTTCTTTAGACACTTCTTCCCAACCCAAAATGTCACCCATCTATGTTCTCCAGAGATGCTGCCTGACCCGTTGAGTTACTCTAGCACTCTCTCTCTTTGTTGTCTCGCATCAGTGCATGTTGGACTTTGCAAGCGACAATATAGCTCCTGTTTTTTTTCTAAATTACAAATTTAATTCTTTGAACAAAATATCAGTCAAATGATAATATTTTAAAAATCTTCATTGCATGTAAATGTTGCAGCACCCTGCGTGAATTTTGCACCTAAAAAAAATTAATTGAATCGTGTCGTACAGACAACAACGATCATTGAATTCTGTAAGATTTCACGATAGGTACCCATTACTGTCCAGCATGGTTGGAAGATTTTCCGAATCCCAGAGCCAGCTTTCCTCGAACTGAGACCTAACTGTTATATCCTCATAAGGAGTGTATTCGTCATCAGTACCTAAAGGAAAAGAGTAAATTATGCATTTAGATATTATTTACCATAAGAGATAAAGAATTAAACACTGAAAGCAATGAACTGACATTTGCTGCTCAGACTGGGAACACAATGCATCAAAATACACAATTGCCAACCAAGTTCCTCTTCAGTTTCCAGGTTCATAAGCAATGTCTATGTTTCCGTAGTAGGGTGGAATGTAACATGTGCATTTTCTTAATAGATCAGCAAAAACAAAATTATGAATTTCTGGCACTTCAGCTTACCAGTCAAACACATAATTGTGTTTTCAGAATAAATTATACCCTTGCATCCCACAACTTCAGATTCAGATTCAGATTCAGATTCAACTTTATTGTCATTGTGCAGTGTACAGTACAGAGACAACGAAATGCAGTTAGCATCTCCCTAGAAGAGCGACATAAATATGAGCAGTAAATAAATAAATCTAATAAATCCTGGTGGAAGGAGTGTCCGGGGGGGGGGGGGGGTGTGATTGGCAGTCACCGAGGTACAGTGTTGAGTAGTGTAACCGCCGCAGGGAAGAAGCTGTTCCTGGACCTGCTGGTCCGGCAACAGAGAGACCTGTAGCGCCTCCCGGATGGTAGGAGGGTAAACAGTCTGTGGTTGGGGTGAGAGCAGTCCTTGGCGATGCTGAGCGCCCTTCGCAGACAACGCTTGCTTTGGACAGACTCAATGGTGGGGAGTGAGGAACCGGTGATGCGTTGGGCAATTTTCACCACCCTCTGCAGTGCTTTCCGGTCGGAGACAGAGCAGTTGCCATACCATACTGTGATGCAGTTGGTAAGGATGCTCTCGATGGTGCAGCGGTAGAAGTTCACCAGAATCCGAGGAGACAGATGGACCTTCTTTAGTCTCCTCAGGAAGAAGATACGCTGGTGAGCCTTCTTGACCAGAGTTGAGGTATTGTTGGTCCAAGAGAGGTCATCGGAGATGTTGACCCCCAGGAACCTGAAGCTGGAAACACGTTCCACCTCCGTCCCTTCTTTCCAAGCACTAGCAAACTCCACACCACAAGATCAGCAACAATGCTATCTAAATGCCCCTAGAACTCTGCAGCAATGGCCTAGAGTGGAACAGCATTTTAAACAAAACTAACAAAACAGTTTAACAAAACTACCAAATTTAGCATAGCTGAGAAAATCTATGAACAATTTGTTAACTCTGTCTACAATGCCTAACAATCTTCCTGTCATCATAGAAGTCCTGTCCATATTAATGATGGTTAATATGATCTAATGGTCGTAGTTGTGAATGCTCTCACTCACCTCTTCCTGGACCTTAGATAGACACAAAATGCTAGGGTAACTCAGCGGGACAGGCAGCATCTCTGGAGAGAAGTAATGGGTGACGTTTCGGGTCGAGACCCTTCTTTGGACTATTGGAAGAAATTCCGAATTAACCCATCTTCCCAGACCTTTTTTTCTTAATAAACTCCTGACTTCCATTCAGAACCCTTTCTGATCCCTGAGATTTCCTCTTGGAAAAGAGAAGTCAATTCAACTTTTAAATTTTGTTCTAATTTGGAAACACCTTCCCTTCATTCCTCCCTTTCCTGGAGGAACAAAAATTAACTGGGAGAAGCAACGATAGATCCATTTCACTCTGCATGGACCAGGAAAACACATGGACAGCCAGAGCAAATTGGCACACATTTGTTCAATTCTAAATTACAAACAGCGCATGGGAGAAAATGTAAAAACAGTGCCAGCTGAGAGAAAAGGCTGGACTGGCGAGGACAAACTTCTTCAGTAAGGTGTGTTGGGATAAACTAATTCATGCCTTGTAATTAAAATTGGTTGGAATTCTGGTGACCAGAAACCTGATAGATTTTGTGAAAAACTATTTCAGTCACTAGAATCCTTCTGGGGGAGAAATGTGTCATCCTTGCCTGATCTGATATTTCTTAATCACAGATCCTCAGCTGTACATCTGACTAAACTGAAAGGTCTACAACATTTTGAGATATAAATATATGCCATGCCACAATACACACATCCAGTAAATTAATTCAAAGGAAATTATGAACAGCTCCAGGGAAGAGCCATTAACTTGCAAAGTTTGATCGGGAGAGTCTGGTTGGTAGGTAAGATGGTAGCTGGCAAAAGGCTTTCAAAATTAAGATAGCGAGATGTTCAGAGGCAGCATGTTCTGTTAGGGTGAGAGGCGAGGTTGGCAAGTTTAGGAAACATTGGTTGATGAGAAATGTTGAGGCTCTGATCAAGAAAAAGGAGGCATACATCAGATTCAGATAGTTGGGATCAAGCAAATCCCACTGTGAGTATAAGTATAGTGGTATATTTAACAAGGGAATCAGGAGAATTAAAAGAAGATGTGAAATCGATCTGACAATTAAAGTAAAGGAAATTCCGAAATGATTCTACCAGTATATTCAAAGTAAAAGCAAGGCTAGGGAAATAATTGGTCCCCATAAAGATCCCCATGGCCATCTTGGTATAGAGTCACAAGAGATATTATCAGACTTTATCTTGCACTAAATGTTGTACCCTTCATCCTTTATCTGTGCATTTTGGATGTCTTGCTTGTATTAATGTATAGTCTCTTTGACTGGATGCACCACAAACCAAACCTTTTCAATGTACCTCAGAGCACATGACAATAATAAACTAAACTAAAAAAACTAAACTAAAATCAAAATATCCAAGCTAAGCTTTTCCTTTCATTAGAAACCATTCACTTTCTCCCTCATTTATAAAATCCTTTTATTCCAACAGGGATATTCCCTTTTTGAAAATAATTCAATACTTACTTCGACTTAAACTCAGCCTTCTTTTGTCAAGCTGTTCCAGATATTTGTGAACATTTTCACAACAGTGCAAGAAGGCATCAACGCATTCTTTTCCCTTTTGTATTACTCTGGATCTTCGACTGCAGTTGTAACCAATAAGGTTGTTCATCATTCCAGCATTGCAACAATTTTGTAGAGGCTTGGTATTGAACTTCTTCACTGAAATAAAAAGCAAAGTCTTAAAAACTCATCCACACAGAAAAATATTTAGTTTATTTATGTAGCCAAGAAACAAACCTCTTAGCCCACCGAGTCTATGCCAACCATCGATCATCTACACATGTTCTACGTTATCCCACTTTGTCATCCACTCCCGACACACTAGGGCAATTTTACAGAGGCCAATTAAGGTACAAATGTACACATCTTTGGGATGTGGGAAGAAAATGGAGCACCTGGAAGAAACCCATGTGGTCACGGAGGACGTGCAAACTCCACATAGACAACAGCCGAGGTCAGGATCGAACCCAGATCTCTGGCACTAAGAAGCTGCAACTGTGTCACCCAAAACTAAAAAGAAGGCTGAGTTTGTGAAATATGAGAGATGATCTGAGGTGCTGTTATTAGAGGAAAAATTAAGCTGAATTTGTGTTCTCTGGAGTTCAGAAGACTAACATTTCAGCTCATTAACACGTAATATGCTGGGTGTCTTGACTGCATGGATACTGTAAGGATCCTGCCTTGGTAGGGGAATCTGGATAAACATAGTACAATACAGCAGACGAACAGGCGCTTCATCCCACAATGTCTGTGCCGAACTCAATGCCAAGACCAAAACTTACATGTCCGCACAAAATCCATATCCTTAAACTTCGAGTTGCATCAATCTTAAGGGACACAGATTAAATGGTCAGTCATTTCATTTACTTTCTCGCTCTTGGAATTGTATATGCAAGAGTGCTGTCAATATTAAATTAATGAGCATAAGAATACGTGAGCTTGGGATTGATTAAAAAAATTGGACAAGGGACTGAAAGCTCTTTAGGACCGGATCTATTCAGATGTGTTCTTATCGAAAGATGCAATTGTTTAAAAGACCTTATGGCTAACCACATCATATCTAGTACATTCTTCCATGGCTTTGCAAGCAACAGACATTTTTCTTATCCAAGCTACACATTTTTCAGGATCTAAGCATTATTGCAAAGCCAGCATTCCTTGTCCATCCCTGAGAAAATGGTGGCAAAACACACTCTTGAAATGCTGCAGTTCATCCAATGATAGTGCTCCCTTTGAGTTGTTAGGCAGGGGGTTCCAGGATTTAGAACTAGTGATGAAGAAGGACCAGCAGAATATTCTAAATTATGATAATGTAAGATTTGGAGAGGAACCAGCAGGTGGTGATGTTTCTATGGTTTTGGTGCCTCTGACCTTCTTGGTGGGTACAGACTATGGTTGAGGGGGTGGCACTGGAATAGCCGAGGTAAGTAACTGAATTGTATTTTGTAGATGGAGGTGATGGAAGAACCTAATGTTTAGAATGGCCAAAAGTTGTTGAAGCTTCTCACGTCAAAGAAAGTGGAGAATTTTCCATCATGCTCCTGACTTGTGCCGTGTGATTTTTGAAAAAGCTTTGAGGTATCAGGGGGGCTGAGTCGCTCACAACTAGTCTCTGACCGGCTTATGTAACCTGGGCATTCATGTTACAACAAAACTTGGGTGACACCTTTGCAGAACATTTCTGTTCCATCCACCGCGCAACCTCCATTCAACTATCATTTTTATTCCCTATCCCACTCTCAGTTTAACATTTCAATCTTCTGCCAAGTTCTCTATGAAAACTTCAATGTAAGTCAAGGATCCCATGTTGCATCTGGGCTCATTTGGGACCTAATAGTAAATTTATCTATTTCATGACTCGCTCACCATTTCGTCAAATGCTGGTTTTCAAACTAGGTACCATCTTTTCAACTTAGGTCTGCATCCTATCACAGACATTCCCCCTGTTCTCTCCATCCTTCCCCACTATGCAACTTAAAACATTCCTCACTTATCTATTAATTGTCAAGAATAAGTTAATCTTCCTCCCTCCCTGGCACACAAGCAAAATTGTTCCGCTGTCAGTGCATGTGACTATAATAAACCAAATTAAGCTAAGCTATTTTTTGCCACTTTTGTGGTGCAGTTTTGCTTCCCACTTATCAGCCTGTTTGAACATATCCATGAGTGAACAAATAAACCTGGACCTTTACAGCAGCATTCAGTCTTTTGCATATTCAATCTCTCATCAAAGTATGAAATCAACAATAAATACATACGTGTCTCGGCCTTGAATTCTGCCAGTCCTGTTGCACGACGCTTGCGTAGATTTGGCTGTTTACACATCAGCTCTACAATAAATATTGGGGAAAGGTACATATATGAATGTTAATTTGTAACCCTGTTGTTTCACGAGTATCCAGTTGCATTTAAATTTACAACACATTAAATGTACATATTTTCCAAATGGTCTTTTGGAAATTACAGGCACCTTGTGTTTTATGTGGGCTTGAAAAGTAGCATGTAAATCAAACACATGCCAGGCACTTCAAACGATTACACTGCCATGCGGTGCCTGGCATAAATTTGAGCACATTCTGAAAAAAGGAATGTATTAATTAAAATTTGGTAATTATTAAGCAAGCACTTTATTGTATGTGTAAATAAAGCACACATAAAAGGCGAGATGCCTGGATGAGGTTTCACCATGGATGAGGCAACACCATGCAACCATTGCTAATATGTTTTTTCATCCAACGAGCAAGAATCTTGAGAATGTGAAGCAATATTAAAATCACAAACTGAAGACTGAAACAGTCACATGCTGGAGGTAACTGTATGATCTATTTAATAACTCATAGTACATGCTGAAATAGCAAGAAGTAGACACCATTTCAGTAGTACCTTCATTATGGTCAAGGCACTTTACAGCCAATAAACTACTCCTGAGGCAGAAAATGCAGCAGACATTTTGCGAACACTACATGTAGGTCTCCACAGACAGCAATTCATAACCTCCACGTTATGTTTTATGTTAGAATTATAAATATTGTCTGAGGAATGATGGACATTTCCCATGTTCTTCAAATGAATACAATGGGATGCATCACAGCCAGCTAGAACTGTTAAACAGTTTAACCTTCCCTTCAGGTATTATTCCCTCGTAAAGTATTGATGCGATAGTAATGGTTGATGAAAGATAGATGAAGAATGAGAATCTTCTTCCTGGTGCCTTTCGAACATCTGATGTTTTGTTTAATTTAGAACTTAGTTTAGTGATACAGCATTCTCCCCACTGTCCACGCAGACCATCATCCACCCATTCACTCTGGTTCTCTGTTAAGACTTAGAATCATACAGCTGAAAATGGGGTTTCATCCCAACTTGATCACGCTGACCAACATGCCCCATGTACACTAGTCCCACCTGCCTGTTCTTGGACCATAACCCTCTAAACCTATCCTATTTTTATGTACCTGTTCAAATGTCTCTTAAATGTTATGATAGTCCCTGCCTCAACTACCTCCACCGGCAGCTCATTCCATTTACCAACCACCCTTTGTGTAAAAAAGATACCCCTGAGGTTCCTAGTAAATCTTTCCGCCCTCACTCAAAACCTATGTCTTCTGCTTATTGATTCCCCCACTCTGGGCAAAAGACATTGGGCATTTACCCGATCTTTTCCTGCATTTACGCAGGCTATTCTGTCACTTTCACATCGACTCCCTACACCGTATGGATAATTTACAGTCCAATCAACCTACAAACCCGCATGTTTTTGGGATGTGGAAGGAAACCAGACCACATGAAGGAAATCCACGTGGTCACTGGAAAACATGCTAACTCCACACAGACACGGGTCAGGATCAAACCCACATGTCTGGCACTGAGTTAGCAGCTCTGCCAACTGCGTCACTGTGTATTCAAAGTGTTTCCTCATACAACAATAATGAGAAGACTTCAGCTCACTTTCAAATCTAAATTCGGGTGACAATTCTTGCAAGCTTCAATATTCTTAGTAGCCTATAGTTTGGCAATTTATAGACATTGGAGGGATCGTGAGAATTGATGGAAAAGTAAAGCTGGCAATATCAATGTATCTGGGGATACAAGGATTATTATAAAACAAAGTGCTGCAGTAACTCAGCAGGTCAGGTAGCATCTCTAGAGGACATGGATAGATAACTTTTCAGGTCAAGAACCTTCTTCAGACTATCCTTACGCGTGTTGTCGTGAGATGCTGCCTGACCCGCTGACTCACTCCAACATTTTGTGTTTTATCCAATATTCCAGCATCTGCCTTTCCTTGTGTCTTTATTTTGAGATTACATTGCTGAGGGGCAGGTGAAGGGTTGGAAATAGGGCCTAAAATGGAACTGTGGGAGCTGCCATGGATAATAATTACAGGGCATTCCATTTAAGCATTACCTCCTTGATCTCCCACCAAGCGACTGTCATAATTAAAAAATGATCAGAAACACCCCATTCAGTTTATTAAAAAATAATTTAAAACAGATTTCTTTCAGAAACCAGTACCTGCTCTTGCTTCAGTCTTGAGGTTAGTGTTTGTTACAAAGGCTAATCCAGCGTCCGAGAACACACCAAAGACATCTCTGCCACTTCCAGGTGTGCAACCAATATCATTTTTCTCCACCACACTCCAGATCTGTATAGAACACATACACAGAATGCATGTTAACCAGGCTGAAAGTACTCTAAAGTCAGTTAGCAAGTTACTAGCGGTGGAGAAGACCAGAGTCAAATACATATCCATCTGTTTGCATTTCGTTTTGAGAAGACTTTGGGCAATGCTCATGATAACAGCACATCATTGACCCAGCAAGTTGATAATCTAACTTGGGCTGTTAAATTCAGCCAAGGATTCAAACCCTACCAAAAGCCTACAAACTCTAAAACCATTTAACTAAAATAACCTGAACGAAAAAGGTATCATTGAGAAAAAAGATCATAAAAACAAATGGACTGCAACATTAAAGGCAGAAGTACCTAAGAAAGGTGCAGAAGTAGACCATCAGCCATTGAGCCTACTCTAACTTTCAGCAAGTTTATGGGTGGGGGTTTTCTGCAGCATTATTTTACTGTACAATCCCCATATTTGTGTCTAACCTTGATGAATATGCCACTGTTGTCACAGACTTTATTAGCAAGTGTGCAGAAGACTGTGTAGAAAGACCAAAGTAATAATAATAATAATAATGGATTGGATTTATATAGCGCCTTTCTAATACCCAAGGCGCTTTACATCGCATTATTCATTCACTCCTCAGTCACACTCGGTGGTGGTGAGCTACTTCTGTAGCCACAGCTGCCCTGGGGCAGACTGACGGAAGCGTGGCTGCTAATCTGCGCCTACGGCCCCTCCGACCACCACCAATCACTCACACACATTCACACACATTCACACGCAGGCAAAGGTGGGTGAAGTGTCTTGCCCAAGGACACAACGACAGTATGCACTCCAAGCGGGATTCGAACCGGCTACCTTCCGGTTGCCAGCCGAACACTTAGCCCATTGCGCCATCTGTCGTCCTAAGTAGACAATTGGTATAGTGTCCAACATGAAACAATGGATGAACCATGAGGTCCACCCCCAGAGTATTTAAGTCAAATGATTCCAAGCGGTACAATAAATGTATTTACGACTTTTGCAGAGCCATTAAGAATGCCAAGAGGGAATTCCAGACTAGGCTGCAGGCTCGAGGCAATGACACTGACACCCGTAGCTTGTGACTAGGCTTGCACGTTGTAACGGGCTACAAATCGAGGGTGGGCAATATCGCTGGCAACAATGGTTCCCTTCCAGATAAGCTCAATGCATTCTGTGCCCGCTTTGAGCAGAAGGTCGTTGGTAGAGTGCCACCTGCCCGTCAGCCTCGGGTGCGCCTGTATCACTAGATAATGTGGCAGGCAGACTTCCTGAGAGTGAATAGCCAGAAAGAAACTGGCTAAGATGGAGTCCCTGGCCATGTCCTCAGAACCTGCGTCGATCAACTGGCACAAGTATTCACAGACATCTTAAACCTCTCTCTGCTTCTTTTGGAGGTGCCCACCTACTTAAAAAAGACCACTATCATCCTGATGCTGAAGAAAAGTAAGGTAATGGGCCTTAGTGACTACCATCTAATGCCTCAGTCATCCAGCATCATGAAGTGCTTCGAGAGACTGATGATGGTGCACATTAACCCCGCCTCCAGCCAGTAATGTCTAGATATTAACATTTGGAGAAAGATTGATGTTTTCTTACCTTACTCTGGGTTATTTTATTTTTCTTACTCAGTGCAAATACTGCTTTATCCACAACAACAAGTCCAACCTTTGCTCCAGGATCACCTGTCAGTTTCAATGTAAACCCATCTCCGGGGTTGAATGTTTTCTTGTCGTCATTTACGATAGAAACCTCCAGCTGGGAAGAAATGTGTTAGTTTTGAATATTGTCACATAAATTTAGGTTAGTGCAGAAACAACAATTGTTGCTGACTAGCATCAAATGAGTCCCGGCATATTGAATTTACACCCCAGTAATTGTGAACAGACGGGAAATTGACAACATTGAATGAATGCTGATTTCAAAGCCATTCCGAAGCACGCGGCACTATTAGTTGCATGGACCTTTCCTTCCTGTTGTTGTCAGTTCAAAGGGTTCATGGCATCCACCACAAAGTTATTAGTTTTGCTCTGCAATCTACCCACATCTACTAGACCTCATTGAAGGCAAAGCAGGAAGCAAAAAGTGTTAATTCTTAATGAAATATTTATGTTTTGTAACTTTATATGAAATATTTCATTAGGAATTACACTGTTTCAAAACTTACAGTACACGACTGAAAAGCTGGTAAGTTGTACATAGGTATCTGAACAGTAAAGGGGAAGCCAAGAAGACACACTGTCCTTGTTAAACAACAATTTTCCAACCCAGCTAGTAGAAGGTAATATGCTCCATTCCTGTGAGAAAGACTGAGAAGTGAACTGACGCAAAGCCGTAGCTTCACACAAGCTCAGCTGCACTGGGATTTAGTCTGATTTGGATATTTTGTTAAAAATAATGGCTCATGCTACAAATGTTATTCTTATCTGATGTTTATACGACTCTGTTACCCTCCCTTTCCCAGACTCCACTTCAGAGAAAATAGATATACAGCACTTACTTTTCCCATGCATGTGTCCTCCACATCAATCCACACAGAATCAGCAACAAGATCCACCTGTCCTCCACTGACAACGTAGTAATAAACTAACAATCTGAATGATGGAATTAAGTTTGTTTCGATTGGGAACTGTAAGGTCGTCACACGTTGATTTATTTTTCTCTGTTGTCTCCCAACTTTGACAATCTTCCCTTTGCTAATCACCTGGCAAATACAAGCAAAACAGAAAAGTAGAAATTTACAGTACAAACGACTGAAGACATGGATTACACATTTTCTTCGGATGATGGCACAGAAAGTACTATACTGCATTGGCCACTTGTCAGACTACAATATTTAATCACATTGATTCGAATTGAATTAAATTAAATTCTTGTTTTGCGACAGCCTCAGACAAACCACCTCTGGTGTATATGTGGAGCCAGAATCAAAATGTAATAACCAATAACCATAAATCTTCAAACAAGAATAAAGTCCACAGTCATAATATTATCCTAGTATTCAATGCAGGTATTCATGAACAAAGTTGAATGAAAACCCATCTCTCCTACAGCAGGAATTTGAGAAAATGGACAACAGAGGAACCTTGTGTTTTGGAGAGCCCAAACATTTTGAACACTTTAAAAAAGATAACATTGAGAATTCATGTTGGCACTAGGTACTCCAGGAAGAATGTCAGGACTCTTGTCTTCCTGCTTCTCATGTCTCATTTTCATTATTTTATTTCCTTCATATATCCAAATAATCCTCCATCTCCATACCAAGGGATCCTTCAGTCAAATCAACCCCTCAATCCCTCTCCCAACAACGGTTACAGGCTGAGCCAGATGTTACAATCTTGCCTCTTTTAAAAAGCTGCCCTTCAGGTTCCTATTATGTACTTCCTCCCTCACTTTAAACCAATGTCCCCACTTCTGGATTCCCCTTTTTTCGGTAAAAGACTGTGTTTTTACTCTATCTATTCCCTTATCATGACCTGATACATTGCTATTAGATCACCTCTCATCCTCCTATGAATAAAGCCTGAGCCTGCCCCACCTCTCCCATTCGCTCAAACCCTCACATCCTGGCAACATCCTCATATTGTTTTGTTATTGTTTAATTCTGAGGTTTGTTATATTCAAAATGAATGTCAATATAAGGCAAGATAAGTGTGGAGAAACCATACCATGTAGGTGAAGTATTTTATTTGCTCCTGGACATTTTCGTTATCATTTACAACGTTCAGCTGAACCAATAAATCATCAACACCTGCTTTTCGTTCTTCATGGTGATTGTTAATATGCAAGTAGTTATTTGTTCCACGTTGTGTCTTGTAAGGCAATGCTATCATTGTTTTAGATGCCTGTTGATTTTCGTGAATACCAGGAACATCTGTTGAAACCTGCAAGCAGAAAGACAAAAGGGAAACTTATATTCCAACCATTGAGCACATGTCCATCTTTTGCCTCTTTTACCATGGCAATTTCACCATTGAGTGAAAACTAGTGAGATTGCATTTGTCCCATTCTCTTTATTTAAAAGGAAAAAAATTCCACCAGGTTAGCATTGTTGTAACATAGAAAGGTGAAGCGAGATATGCAGCCACTCCTGTAGTGCAAACATTCAGCATTATTGCTGAATGTTATCTGGACCAAAAGCATTTTCTGCATCAGAATTATCATCTAATTTATTGAACAATTCTGGCAGAACATGATTGTGAATGCTTCACCTTTGTCTTTAGTAATTGTATGTTGGCAATCCCAAGAAGCTACTATAGCGCACTCATTCGTTTTCTGTACAAAAATTCAAAAATTTTGGAATGAAATTTTTGAAATCTTTACAAAGTTATTTAAAACAAGACTAATACCCAAGGCAGAATGGATTATCTTCGGAATAGCGGAAGATGGTCCAGAACTAAATGTGTTTCAAAAGAAACTAATGGACTATGGGTTAATAACTGGAAAAAAGCTAATTCTAAAATTTTGGAAGAAGGCTCCAATACCAACTATAAATATGTGGATTTCAAATATGTTTGAAACATTACACCTAGAAGAGATAAGACTCCTCCTAGCAGGTAAACCAGATCACTTCCACCTGACGTGGTCTGCATTTATAGAATTATTACAAATATAGGGTACAAAAGTACTTAAAAAAAAAAAAAAATTGAGGTCAGGTAAGGGGGGATGATAGTTGAAGAGTTGGTATGTCCCATTTACGTAATGCTCATAAAAATATTTGTTTCTCTCTTTTTCCTCTTTCTCTTTCTCTTTCTTTTCTAGGGTCTATTCCTTAACTCTTTTTCTTTTGTTTTTAATTTTGCTCTTATAGGGTCTTCATCCTTTTTTGTTGTCACATTTTCTACACTTTCACTTTTTCCTTCACTTTCTTCTTTCTTTCAATCTTTTCCTTTTCTAGTGTAAAAAATAAATGGAGTACATTAATTGTAAGAAGATATAAATGACGAGTACTAATGTATGTGGTTGTAATGTAATGTACTTCTAATAAATAAAAATTAAAAAAAAAAAAAAGTAATTGTATGTTGGGATTTCTAAGTGTGTTTAATTTTAATTTTTTTAATTGAACTTGATTGTTTTTTGAAGAAGTAAGCAAAAAGGTTGACAAGGGCAAGGGCATAGAAGTTGTCTATATGGACCTCAGCACGTCATTTGATAAGGTTCCGTATAGTCGGCTGCTCTGGACGCTTAGATCATATGGGATCCAGGGAGAGCTAGCTAACTGTATGAAGAATTAGCTTCATGGCAGAAAGCAGAGGGTGGTGGTGGTGGTGGAAGGGTGTTTTTCAGACTGGAGGCCTGTGACGAGTGTTCCTCAGGCATCGGTGCTCTTTACTGTTTGTGGTTTATATCAACGATTTGGATGTACTGCGTGATTAGTAAGTTTGCAGAGGACACTAAAGTATATGGTATAGTAGATGGTGAAGATAGACATTAAAAATTAAAGCACACTCATGATCAGCTGGGCAAGTGGGCTGAGGAATGGCTATTGGAGTTCAATGCAGATAAATGCAAGGTGTGTATATTGGGAATTCAAACCAGGGCGGGATTTTCATGAATGGTGGAGCCCTGCTGGAGAGTGTTGTAGGGAAGAGGGATCTAGGAATTCAGGTACATCGTTTCCTGAAAGTGGCTCACAGGTAGATCGGGTGGTAAAGAAGGCTTTTGGTACATTGGCCTTCTTCAGCCAGGGTACAGAGTACAGAAGTTAGACTGTTATGTTACAGTTGTACAAGACGTTGGTAAGGCCATATTTAGATTAATGTGTTCAGTTTAGGTCACCCTACTATAGGAAGGATGTCATTAAGCTGAAGAGAGTGGAGGAAAAAATTATGAGGATATTGTCAATATCGAGGAGCTGAGCTATAGGGAAAGGTTGGCCAGGCTAGTACTTTATTTCTTGGATTGAAGGGTGATCTTATAGAGGTGTATAAAATCCTGAGGGTAATAGATAGGATGAATGCACAGAGTTAAAGGAATCAAAAACCAGAAGACATAGGTTTATGGTGAGAGGGCGATATTTAATATGAATCTGCAGGGCAACTTTTTAACTCAGCGGGTGGTGAATATATGGATCAAGCTGCCAGAGAAGGTAGTTGAGGCAGGTACTATAACAGCTTTTAAGAAACAATTGGACAGGTACATGGATAGGAAAGTTTTAGAAGGTTTTGGGCCGAATATAGGTAAAAGTGATGAACTTAGATGGGGCAATTTGATTAGCATGGACAAATTGGGCCAAAGGGCCTGTTTAGTGCTGTATGACTACCATTTACAACTTGATGTGGTAGGACTGCATAACTTCAATACAAAACTTCAATAAGTCTATTGTGTGCCATTTTTGCTGCTGAGCAAACATGTACTCATACATTGCAGCTTCACTAATTTGAGCAGAGTTGTGAATATGGCCTTGGCCACCACACAGACCAGACTCCCCATCACTGACTACATCTCAACTTCACACTATCTTGGGAAAGCTGCCAACATAATCATACCTGGTCATTTCTTTTCCCCATCCCAGTTCTAGTAGAAAATACAGAAACTTGAAAGTGAGTACCACCAGAATCAGGAATAGAATTTTCCTGAAGATAGACACAAAATGCTGAAGTAACTCAGCAGGAGAGGCAGCAGAAGGAATGGGTGACGTTTTGGGTCGAGATCCTTCTCCAGAGACGTCGCCTGTCCCGCTGAGTTACTCCAGCATTTTGTGTCTATCTTCGGTGTAAACCAGTATCTGCAGTTCCTTCCTACACAGATTATTCCCCTTTGTTATCAGGCTTCTGAATGGTCCTTCCACAGTTAGAAAGGTCCTTCCACAGTTAGAGCATGCTGACCGGTTGCATTGTGGCTTGGTTTGGCAACTTGAGTGCCCTGGAGAGGAAAAGACTACAAAAAGTAATAAACACTGCCCAGTCCATCATCGGCTCTGACCTCCCTTCCATCGAGGGGGTCTATCGCAGTCGCTGCCTCAAAAAGGCTGGCAGCATCATCAAGGACCCACATCATACTGGCCCCAACTCATCTCCCCGCTACCTTCAGGTGGAAGGAACAGGAGCCTGAAGATTGCAACGACCAGGTTCAGGAATAGCTACTTCCCCACAGCCATCAGGTTATTAAACTTGGCTCGGACAAAACTCTGAACATTAATAACCCATTATCTGTTATTTGCACTTGATCAGTTTATTTATTCATGTGCGTATATATTTATACAATGGTATATGGACACACTGATCTGTTCTGTAGTCATGCCTACTATGTTCTGTTGTGCTGAAGCAAAGCAAGAATTTCATTGCCCTATCAGGGTCACATGACAATAAACTCTCTCTTGAATACAGTTTGTTTCTCCTCCACATTGCAGGCTTTGGAATTTTTCTCTGGCATTGATGTGCTACTGTGCTGAAAATTATATTCTACACTCTGTATTTTTCCATTCACAATACCTATTGCACTTCTATTTAGATTGATGTATTTATGTATTATCTGATTTTATTGGATAGCATGCAAAACAAAGCTGTTCACTGTACCTAGGTGCATTTACAAATACCAATAAACTAAAATCTAAACCTATGCCTCATTCATAAATGTGCCTGCCACTGTTCCTGGGTTGTTCTTCTGCACTCTTCAATGAATCAGTGTTAGGTCCCCAGCTTGGTAGTGAGATGCATGCCAAGTCAAGGAGTTACTGATTGTAATGGTATATATTTTTGCTGCTGCCAATTATCCACAGTGCCTCATGCCCAGTTTAGAATGCCACCTAAACTGTGACAAATGACAAATCTAAATGCTTCCTTTATTAGTTCCATGTGTAGGAACAATTCAGGAATCAAAGTGCACCTGAAACCTGTACTATTATATTACATACGTAAACCCATTCAAGTGCACACAACTTCAAAAATTCTGTTCTTACAAACTATTATGAACACCCCTACTGTTCTCTGCTACCCCTCCCGTTTTTCCCTGTACCCTTCCACCTATACACCTTCCTCCAGCTTCATATTTCACTTCTCTTCGATCCTTATACTTTTGTCTCACACTTTTTATCTTTTCATCTCTGCCCATTGTCCAACCCTTCCCCCTCACCTATCTCCACCTATCACATGCCAAACTGTGTCCCAGTCCAATTTCTTCTGATTGATTTTACTAGGGTTTGCCATGTCTGAAGAGAAAATTAGCAAAAGATGTAACAGTGGTTTTCTATGTTAGCCAAAGTAAGATGTGGCAGCAATAGGACTGTCAGTGACCAGTGAACAAAGATTTAACATAGTTCGCAGAAGATCTGCATGGATGTTATGATTTGGATTGTGCTGCATGCAAGAATGGTGGAAGCCTATTCAACAATAACTCCCTAACCAGAATTGGATAAATATTTGAAGAGAAATAATTTACAAAGCCCATTGAGAAGGGAGTGGGACTAATTGGAAAGAGACAGTTAAAGTGCCAAAGGATAGAGTCCTCTACTTTGTTATTTAATTCTATGTCTATATCGAATAGCTTATTTCTTACTGTTAAAAACATGGATTGTGTATTTCCAGCTGTATTCACGGTCAACATGGACATTCCATCAGATCGAGTGGTTGAGCTGACATCTTCACCGTCAACCTTCACACGAACCCGCTCGGCAGGGGAACCATCGGGATTTGTTACATAGACCTTGGGTGATAAAGAACAACAGAATGAATGTCTTCCTTCAATTTTAGCAAAGATGCACTGTGAGATTATGGAAAGGAAAGTGTACCATTATGTTAAAAGGCATCTCAGGCTTGAAATACTTGGAGGTTTTGGAGAACGAGATTGTATATGGACTGCGAACTATTTTTAGGTTTGTTTTTTCAGCTTCTACCATGTCACTGCCTGCAATGAATAAGGAAAAAAAACATAAATAAGATAAAATACATTAAACAGTTCACGTAATTGCAAAAGTGAAAGATTTCTGCTCTGGGCTTGTTAAAATTGCAATATTTCACTGTTACTTATTTGTTTCTCATAGCTTGTGGAAACATTTACAAATTAATGCCAAGAGTTAGTGGAGACCATCTTGCGCAAATGACAAGCTGGTGGGAATCTTTTATGCCCCAAAGGGAAGGAATTAAAAAGACTCTTTGAGGCAATGTGTTGATCATTCCTCTTAAGTACTGACCCACATAGGGGTATTGGATTCATTATCCATTTGAGGAAGGTATGATCAGATTAAACTTGGTATGAACATTGATTTCTCCAAATGTAGGTAACTTATCAACCAACTTGGATAACCACTTGTGAGGTGTTTGCACAGTAATCAACCAGAACCAAAACTCCCCCCTGCCTTTTTCCCACACTTCTCCCTATCCATCTCTTGAATACCCACCCATTTATCCCATAATCCCATCCCATTTTCCCTTACCCTTGCCCTCTTCCACCTCTATCCATTTCTCTGTCTTCATGTTTCACGCCTCTTCTCTCATCATCTCCTTGTCTCACACCTTTTTTATTTTTGTCTCTGGTCTTTATCCAACCATCCATCCATTAAACCGCCTCACCTATATCTATCATCTATCATTAAGGCACATACTCACCAGCATGTGTGATAACACTTGCAGTAACATAAATTGAACTCCCAACCAGTTCGTCAATGTTTTCAAAGTTTTCAATCAAGTGTTCCCTTTTCAGGGTGGCTTCTCCACTGCCATCTATAACCTGCAAGTACAGAGTTTAGTTAGTTCTCGATATTCCAGCTGATTTTCTGTGGCAATGCTTATGGTAACATTTTTTAAGCAAACATTCATGTCACCCCTGAATCTATCTTACATTGACTAACTGTTACCATGTTCCCTTTCCTTCAGCATGAATTTTCACACTAATTGTAGTTATTCCCCCAATGCTGATTACAACTTTTATTCTCTTAATACAATACTATTTTGTTTGTACATTAAATCAGTAATAACTAAAGAAGCCACCCCCAAAAATGCTATTTAAAATAATCAGTTATTTATGTTTTACACTAATAAAAACAATAATATTGATGCACTTTATAAAGGTTAGTCAACCATTTTGTTTTAAGAATGTCACATTTAAAATGCAGTTGTTGTGCATCGATCATTCATATTTGTGAATGTAAGAGAAAGGTTTATCAGCGAAGTTACTAAGTATCTCAGTGGTGGAAGGCGAGGGGCAGAGAAATAATGGAGGGGTTTAAAAGAATACAGGAAACAAAAAATAATTTGGAAGTGCATACGTTATTTATCCCTGTTACCAATTCACATTAGACTTATTGTTACAGAAAGTTCAGTTCAGTTCAGTTTTATTTGACATATGTACGTTAACACAGGGTCAACGGTACAATGAAATGTGTATGACAAGATAACAGGTCACCTCAGCAATGATATTACTGAATTGATTAAGTTGATGAATCTACTTAAAGATTTTTTGCTAATAAATAGATAAGGCTGGGTCAATCTTGTCATTTGAATTAGCAGCAATGCAAGCTTAAACCCAACTCCAGTGCAGTTGTTCCCATTCAAATAAAGGGAGCCACCAGCTAGAGAGAAGTTAGTTTAATTATTTATTGTTAATTATAAGGATGTAAGTTGATTTTACTTCGGAGTCACGTGAGTGACTACGTGAAGAACCCGTCCAGCCGCACGTGCGTCATTACGTCACACGCATTGGTGCAGGCGGCCGGTTGGAGCAGCAGAGCTCCTCCAGCGTGGTAAGTTTAAACTTCAGGTAAGGTTGTATTTCTTACCTGTTTTGTTTCCTTGCAGGAACCTCTTGTTCCAGAGGCTTTCTGCCGGGTGATTCGCGAGGACCGACGAGGGAACCAGCTATGGCTATGGGGCAACCCAGGTCCGACCGCAGAAGCGGGTAGCTGGCGAATGTCGGGTTTCGCGATCGCAGTCACTGATAAGACCGTCAGTGACTGCCAGACGCTGTTGTTCCCGGGGAGGGGACATGCAGTAGACCAGTCGGGAGGTTTTCCCTCCGATATAAATATACACGCTGGGGTTCCCGGGGAGGGGAAATCCAGTAGTAATGCGGCTCCCAGACGAAGGGGTCCCCAGGATAGGGGTTAAACAGACCAGAACGGTCAGCTCTGGTGCAGGGAGGTTTTCCCTCCGGCAAGGCATATAGATGCTGGGATTCCCGGGGAGGGGAAATTCAGCAGCAATGAGGTACCCAGACCGCAGTGGTCCCCAGGATATGGGGTAAACGGACCAAAATGGTCAGCCCTGGTGCCGGGAAGGTTCCTTTCCGGTAATAAGAAAATTTGGAGGTTGGCCAGGAGGGAGCTCCATCTAGATACACTCCAACAGCAGGAGTTGGACAGGGCTGCTTAATGGGGATACCGAGTCTCACGGCAGTGTTGGGCATATGGGAGAGCCCGCACTAGCAGCGCCTTGGACAGGGCTGCTTAATGGGGATGCCAAGTCTATGGTAGTACCGGACTATGGGAAAGGCCGCGCCGGCAGCGCCTTGTAACAGGGCTGCTTAATGGGGATGCTGAATCTATGGCAGTGCCGGCCTATGAGAGAGGCCGCGCCAGCAGCACCTTGTAATAGGGCTGCTTAATGTATGGCAGCAGCACCCGTAGTAGGGCTGCATAATGTCTCCCTCAATGGAGGAGGTGAGCTTACCGGGGCAGTTTTGTTCTGACCCTGAAGGGTGGGCCTATTGCAGAGGCCGCGCCAGCAGCGCCTTGTAACAGGGCTGCCTAATGTCTCCCTTATGGAGGAGGATAGCATGCTGGGTCAGTGTAAATCTGACGCCGCATCTGAGGGTTTAGCCGTGGAGCATACCCCAAGGGATGTAGGGCACGTGTCAGAGGTACCATTCCTGGCAGCAAGGTTGCCATCCCAACACAATGCAGTGAACACCGCTATCAGCGGCGTTAGAGCCAGCTGCCGAATTTTCTATTCATGTAAGACCTATTCAACAGGCAAAACCTGGAGGACAAAGCACAAGCTGTTGGACCAATTAAGGCCAACAACGAGCAATGCTTCATAGTTTCGGTGACAACGCACCTCATGTCTTCATGGGCAGTAAGCGGTTCACTGAAGCTGGTGGCAGCATGAAAGTTGGCCAGAGGGTCCACGCACTCTACCAGTTCTACTCTACAACTAAGGTACCACTTACAAGTTGTTAAGATTTACACTTGGTTGTACAATACACAAATGATTAAGACATTGTCATCTACTCAGAGGCATTTAACCATGTAAAACTGGACATTACTAGCATTCCAAGCAGGTTGGAATTGGGCCAGAATTATGTTGATAGCCAGGATTGCCTTCGAGACAGGCTCGGAAATATGACAAGAATTGTCTTTTGAGTCATGCTCAGAATTATGGGACAGGCTCGGGAATCGGGCCAGAGTTGCCATTCAGGGCAGACATGAAATGATGGCAGGAGTGGCCTGTTCATTATGAAAGATGGCTGATTAACAACTGATGTCAGAGGGTGTTCCCATTTACAGTGATGATCGGAGATATTTGGAGGCATTGCTATGATGAGGCAATATAACAGTATGATGACAATAAATAATTCAAAGAGGACTACTTAGAGTTCAAAAACACTTGTTATGTATTTGTCCGGATGATATTTTAATGCTGTATTTTGCTAAAATCCACTGTTTCAGTCTCAAACTATATTTGAGAAATTGGGCTCCTCTATCCAGTTAAAATTAAGTTGTTATCAAATGGACTAGTTGGTCATTGGGGTTTGCTTTTGGCTATTAGTTGGCCTGTGACTCCGCCCTGGGCAACAGATTTGAGTCAATAGAAACCTGGAACAGCCTTGTTGTTATAAGCAGCTTTCTATTCATTAGACTAATTGGCAATGTAATAGATGTGATGCAGCTGTGCAAGTAGGAGAACTGACAGCATGTTTAATGGCATACTATTAAGGGCCATGCAGATCATTGATAACACACCTTTGCTATTACCAGCTGAAACTACTAAAGTCACTATGATGGACACACAGTAGTCAGCATTGCTCCAGTGGTTGATCAATAAATATGTCATTATATTGCAAAATGATGCTAATTGCCTAAGGTGGTAAATTGCGAATGTCATCTCTAGTTGGAGGTGAAGGAGATTTGCATGAGTTATTAACTCTGCAGTTATTGGTATCAACTATCTATAGACCCTACGTGCATTTTATGGGTTAAAGAGTGATTGAGTGAATATGCATATCTGCATGCTCAACTTCATGTTGATACACTATGATGGTGCCATATGATAATCACAGGGGTGCAATCAAGTAAAATAATCCCGTAATAGGTACATAATCTCATTTGCCACTGGAGTATCATCAAGTACAGATCAATGACAACACAGAATGGGTGTTGGACCACACCGTATTTATGAAATTCTGATTCAATGCAACACTGAACATACATATGTTGTTTTCATGCTAATTCACAGGTTGCAAAAATGTGTGGCATAACAGTGGCGAAAGATACATTCTCGTTACAAGCAGGAGGAATGGTCTTTTATGTCTTCCTCCATTTTGCTTCATGAGTCGGGTCTTCAAATAAAGTCATCAAGAGCCGCTTTAGGTTCCAGCTGTGGGATTGGCCTATGCAGTTTAATTCCCGATTTGTCGGGAATTATAATAATGCAACCTTATATGGTTATTTTAAACGTAACTTGCTGGTTCAGCCTGTGGCTCGGGAAATCAGCCGTTGCATGATAAAATCAATTTATGTTCTACAGATTCTCAATAGACTGCCTACAGCTTGGGTTGTCACCCCTATTCTTGTATGTATTCAGAGTGCTGGGATAGCAGTATTTTGCTTCTTCAGGAGATGGGAAGTGTTTGTTTAATGCTCATGTTACATTTTAAATGATACAGATTTCAGAGCTCTTGGAGTTCATTTTAATGGTCTTTGACAATATTGAGTTATAGGGTCATTAACGGTGCCAAGGTGCTTTCCATCAGATTTGCTGCAGCAAACGAGATCCACTTTGTTGAGTTCACCCCGGATATCGAGTTAGTAAAGGATATCCTTAACACAAGTTTTCCCAGGACAAGTACAATGCAGTATGGGAGGTTGACATTGTGTTAACACTATTTTTTACCAGGGGGTTTCTAGCTACATTCTTAGCTTTGGCGGATCTCATTAGGTAGTTATCCTCCTGGCACTGGTTTAGCGCAACAGGTCAGTCGCTACATAATTGCGACGGGACAGGATGATTACATCTGTAAATAATATGTATAGTATTTTATGTTTATAATTTACTTAAGCAGAGCAGAAGGGGTGTCAGGTCTCAAAATAGGTCAAGGCATATCCAGGGACCTTTAGTTATGTGAGGGCTCACATATACAACAATACGTCAAGGTCACCAAGAGCCTTCGAGGCTCTTAGCTAGCTATGATTGTTAGTTACAAAAAACTTTATAAGAATGTATCAGTTCAGACCATTTCCAGGTGATAAAACGGAGTTGAGATGCAGGAGTAGATACTGATTCCAGATCTCACTCTACCAGGGCTGCTACAACAGCAGCAGCAACGGTTAATTATGTCTCGCTGGGCCACATCCTAACGGCTGAAGCATGGTCAAAAGAACGAATTTCCAAACATTTTATAATAACCCGTTGCCAGACCAGGGTATTTCTCAATCTCATTTTATGTTCTGTTTATAGCTTTCATCCGGATGAGAGATGGGACTATTATGATTACTTCATTTAACAGCATCAGCATGTTTTAAATCTATGTCATGACTGTATGCATTATGAATGTTTTCCCTCATTTGTCAATGAAGCAGTTGTGGTTGTGTAGACTTGTTTCTCGCGGCATGAAATCACAGAGCTTTGAAATCTTCACGTAGTCATTCACGTGACTCCGAAGTAAAATAGTAAGATTAAACGAGAACTTACCAGTTTGAAGTTTGATCTTTATTTTATGAGGAGTTACGATGAGGGACTACGTGCCCTCCGCTCCCAGCCCTCATAAATATCATCTGGTAGTTCTAGTCTTCTTTTATCTTATTATTATACTGCAGTCACTATTATCTGTGATTTCACACCGCTGCTTTGAAGATTGACGCACGTGCGGCTGGATGGGTTCTTCACGTAGTCCCTCATCGTAACTCCTCATAAAATAAAGATCAAACTTCAAACTGGTAAGTTCTCGTTTAATCTTACTATTTTAGTGTTCAAAAAGTGTCAGCTTCATAAATGCAAAGAATTAATATTTTTAACTTTTCAAAACTATACTTTATGTGCCCAAGACTTCCTGAGTTGTTGTGAATGCCAAAGGCAAATGCAGGAAAATGGGGTTAGCAGCGATAGACATCTTGGTCGAGGTGGATGATTTGTGCAAAAGGCCTGTTTCTGTGCACTATGACTCTATGATATTGACATGTTCCTATCTAACGCCTTTAACATTTGCAACGCCCCAATTTAGTACTTTAACTTGTGGGCCAGCCCATCTTTTTTTGTAAATATTTTCCAACTCTTCGAGTCATGACCACTGGTCCCATAGAGCTTCTCTGATGACACTTGAATCACTTACCCTGCCTCACTTCCCAATAGGAGGTCGAGTGTTGGCCCCTCTCTCAGCATTTTAATTGATAAAATATAACTGATACTTTTAACGGATTCTGCTCCATACAAGTCCTTGCACAATAACCTGGCCCTCAACACCAGCAAAACCAAGGAACTGATTGTGGACTTTGGAAGGGGTAAGACGGGGACCCACAGTCCCGTTTATATCAACGGGTCGATGGTGGAAAGGGTCAAGAGCTTCAAATTCCTGGGCGTGCACATCCCTGAAGATCTCTCCTGGTCCGAGAACACTGATGTAATTATAAAGAAAGCACATCAGCGCCTCTACTTCCTGAGAAGATTTCGGTGAGTCGGTATGTCAAGGAGGACTTTCTCTAATTTCTACATGTGCACAGTAGAGAGCATGCTGTCCGGTTGCATCATGGCTTGGTTCGGCAACTTGAGTGCCCAGGAGTGGAAAAGACGACAAAAAGTAGTAAACACTGCCCAGTCCATCATCGGCTCTGACCTCCCAACCATCGAGGAGATCTATCGCAGTCGCCGCCTCAAAAAGGCTGGCAGCATCAACAAGGACCCACGCCATCATGGCCACACACTTATCTCCCCGCTACCTTCAGGTAGAAGGTACAGGAGCCTGAAGACTGCAACGTCCAGGTTCAGGAATAGCTGCTTCCCCACAGCCATCAGACTATTAAACTCAACCCAAACAAAACTTTGAACATTAATAGCCCATTATCTGTTTATTTGCACTTTATGTGTTTATTTATTCATGTGTGTCTATATTTATATAATGGTATATGGACACACTGATCTGTTCTGTATTCTTGCCTACTATATTCTGTTGTGCTGAAGCAAAGCAAGAATTTCATTGTCCTATCTGGGACACATGACAATAAACTCTCTTGAATCGCTTGAATATTTCAACTATGGTAGTCGTAATCAATTTGCAAAAATTGAAATCACTTACTATTACAACCGTATTATTTCACAGCAATCTGCAATTTCCTGAATTCCCAAACTTTTGGAAAATGTCTCTATTTGTACTTACAGGCACTGATTGAAGTGACTTTGCAATGGACAACTTTTCACCATCTTTCATTATTCCAAACAGGATAAAGGCTCGTCCTTGGACAGGTTTTCCATATGTGAATCTGTCATGAATAAAACCAGAATAAAAATCTCTACCAAATCGATGTGAATGATCAAGTCATGGAATTATGTCAGCACAGGAAGACATTGCACTTGCATGCCCATTCTGCCTCACAGTACAGAAATCTTTTCGTTCCCATTTCCCCAGTCTTTCCCCATTAGCCTACAAATTATTATCTTAACAGCCTGCCCAATTTTCTTTTGACAGCACTGATTATGCTCTCCATGTCTCTTTTCACACCCCCCTCATATCATTTACCCAAGGTTTTAAATCTGTCTACCATCCTCGCACTGATTGATGGAACAGGTTTTTCTCTGTCCACCTAATCCAAACTAGCTTGGTCATAATTGCCCTCATTCCTCTTTGCTTGAAGATAACGTCCATTATCCATGCAGCTGCAATACTTCTCTAAACCTCGACCATTCCAGTAAATCATTTCTACATTTCCCTCTGCTTGCCACATGTAATCTGCCCAAAGTGTGACAACTGAAGTTGGAGCCGGGTACACCAGATGTGAAAAATGGGTGGTTTATGCAGGTTTGAATTCACCATCAGCCAACATAAAATACATGGTGTAGAAATAAAGAACTGCAGATGTTGGTTTATACCAAAGATAGACACAAAGTGCTGTAGTAACTCAGTGAAACAGGCAGCATCTTTAGAGAAAAAGAATGGGTGACATTTCAGGTATGGACCCTTTCAAGGGACCTTTCAGATCCTTCTTCTGAAGTTGAGTCATGACCCAAAACGTAGCCCATCATATTTCTGCAGAGATGCTGCCTGACCTATTGAGTTTCTCCAGCACTTTGTGTCTGCCTACAAAATACATGGTAACTACCTGATACCAGTCAAATCAATGCAGAGGTGAAATCAACACTACACCCAATTTATGCACTACTATAATGCCATCAACCAAAGCCAAATTCTCCATCAATTTTCTGATTGAAGAGAATACCAACCTTGCAGTGACTGTGATGTGCAATTCTACATCATCAACGTGGAAAAATGGCTTCTTTGATTCCAAGGTAACTTCAAAGCTTGGCAACACTGGCAAAGATATACCAAGATAAATAATATTTACTCTCATGGACAAATCCAAGACATAATTAATGAACGTACATATATCGCTTTGTATTATAACATTCACGTGTCCCAAAACTCTTTACAACAAATGGGTTACTTACTTTTGAAGGTTGTAATAACAACAACAATCACCATTTAAATGCAGTCTTTAATCTAGCCGAATGCCTCTACTTTAGCACAATAATGTAATCAAAAAGTATTAATGCTGAGCCACATCAAAAATTATTGGAACAAATTCAGAAAACACTGGAGATACTCAGTGGATTCAGTCCCTTTTTCACTTTGAGTCCTAGTGGAAGATCGGCAACCTAAAATGTTGTTTATCTCCATAATTACTGCCTGATCTGTTGAGTGTGTCCAGAATTTGTGTTTTATTTCAGATTTCCAGTATCTGTTGTATTTTGCTTCAGAAATTGCAGGTGGCACCGTGGTGCAGCAGTAGAGTTGCTGCCTTACAGCGCCAGAGGCCCGGGTTCGATCCTGACTACGGGTACTATCTATGTGGAGTTTGTACGTTCTCCCTGTGTTCTGTGTGGGTTTTCTCTGGCTGCTCTGGTTTCCTCCCACACTCCAAAGATGTACAGGTTTGTGGCCTTATTGCCTTGGTAAAATTGTAAATTGTCCCTAGTGTGTGAGGGGTAGCGTTAGTGTGTCGGGATTACTGGTCGGTGCAGACTCGATGGGCCGAAGGGTCTGTTTCCGCGCTGTATCTCTAAACTAAACTAAAGAATATATTGGAACAGATGAACAAATATTTGGTTAAAGAGTTGGATTCAAAGGGGATCGCAAAGGATCATGTAAGAAGGTTTAAGGACGGAACTCCAGAGCTTAGAGCTGTAGGATCAACCAACAACATTGGAACAATTACATTCAAGGATGTTTCGGGGGGCAGTATTGGAGAAGTTAGATATCACAGAGGGGAATGGAGCAGGATGTTATGGAGCTGGGGAGAGATGAAGTCAAAGTAAAATGAAAATAAGAATGAGAATTTATAATCTGGTGATTGCATGTCCAAGTGCCATAATAGATTAGAAAACAGAGGGGTGATGTGTGAATGGAATGATGCGAGTCAGGACAGAGACAAGAACAACATAACCTAGAGAGCCTCTGGTGTCATTAAAAGGGTGTTAAAAGATTGTTGCTCGTCATCGTTCCGATACCAGTACGAGAACGCTTGGCACTGAGTCCTTTATAGAAAAGGTGGGTTCTTGAAGAGCAAGCCTTTGGGGTGAGGGAGGGTTGAGTCTGAAGATCAGGACCTGTGATGAGGTGCAGTCACTGGGTGGTGATGAGCGTTTGGGTTCAGCAGTGGTGGCCGCCTTCAAAGAAGATCAGGGTGATATAACATAATTAAACATGATCCTCTTGCATTGAGACCACTGCATTTGGTACAGCAGAAACAAGCAAAGAGAGGCACTAGCATCGTGAAATAAATGTTGTTCCACTTGTAACTGATGATAGTTACATTTTGGAACATGGTGAGTAAAGGGCCTGTCCCACTGTACGAGGTAATTCAAGAGTTCTCCCGAGTTTTCCCGTGATTCAAACTTGTAGAATGTCCATAGCGGGTCCGTAGGAGTTTGTGGATGTCTCGTAGCGGCTCGTACGAGTAACGGTAGGTACACACGTACGAGCCGCTAAACTCGTGACGTTTTTTCAACACTGTGAAAAATGCCCACGAGTAAAAAAATACTTGTGATGAAAAACTTTTTACTCGTACGAGCCGTTACAAAACATCCACGAAATCCTACGGACCCACTACGGACATTCTCCGAGTTCGAATCACGGGAAAACTCGGGAGAACTCTTGAATTACCTCGTATAATGGGACAGGCCCTTTAAGCTATTTCTTTGGTCTCATAAATGTGCTGTTCGTTTAAAACTAGTTGTGAGTATCATGAGGTGGCATGTTTGATGGGATGTGGGAGGAATAGAACTACTAGAACATTAAGAACATAATTAAATACCTTCAATCAAAAGAGAGCATAAATCCAGAGGCAGAATAGAAGGAAGTGCCTTCAGAAAGTAGATGAGGAGGAATTTATTTTGCCAAAGGGTGACGAATTTGGATTTCATTGCCATAGACGGCTGTGAAATCCAAGGCATTGGGCATTTTTAAAGCAGCAATTGATAGATTCTTGATTAGTAAAGGTGTCAATGATTACCGGGGGAAGGTAGGAAAATGGGATTGAGGGGGAAAATAGACTAGCCATGATTGAATGGTGGAGTAGACTTGATGGGCTGAATGGCCTAATTCTGCTCATGTCTTATGGTCTAAAATATTGACATGTCTTTTGTCAATTGCATGTCAAAGCAAGGTGGAAAAACTATTATATTAAGATTAACACAAAATGCTGGAGTAACTCAGCAGGACAGGCAGCATCTCTGGGGAGAAGGAATGGGTGACGTTTCGGATCAAGACCTTTCTTCAGATACTAAGTACAGAGTATTAAGATACTCTGATTTGGGTTTACACCTTACTATAACCTTAACTTTTATACCACCAGAAATGATACCTTTGTTTTTAATTTCATTAGACTGATTAATTTTCCTCACCATATTCCTTCACTTCAAATTGGGTTGTGAAATTTATGGCGGGGGCATCTTTGTAACTTGCAACAATCTTCCACATTCCAATACTGTAAAATAATGTCATAAGTTACTTTGCATTATTAAACCATTAGATTATATAATATCTTTCAATTTTGTCCATAATTATTGTTGATAAATCAACTTACAATGGAAATATTTTCTCCTGGCAGTGTAATGAAAATTAGCAACCCCTGGGTCTGTTTACATCCTCACTTAATAGCAAAGAATTAAGTCCTAAATCAACAATAATAATAATAATAATAATCATTTTATTTACTGGCACCTTTCTAAAACCCAAGGACACCTTACAATGCATAGAATCACAACAAAACAAAAAACACATAATCGGAATAAATTAAATTTAAAAATTTTTTTTAAAAAAAATAAAAAAAATAAAATAAATTTAAAAAAAACACCACAGTACACAAATCAAGGATAGATTTCAATTTCAAAAGCGCCAAAAGAAAATAAGAAACACAATTTGAGGAGAGAGCAGCGGCGACCAATTCGCGCCAGCGTCCAGTCTCCCCTCCGACCGCCATCTTGCACACAGACTAACAGGCACAGCACACAAAATCATCCCCCCACAATGACCACCACTGTGGGGGAAGGCACAATGTCCAGTCCCCAACCCAGTTCTCCCCAGAGTCAGGCCCAAATGAGGCCTCCACAGTTGCCTCTACGGAGGCCCGATGTTCCTGGCCGTCGGGAGAGTCCTCGGAGCGGCTGGAACGGCCGGTTTCCCAGCGGAGTCGATGGCACCTGAAGCCGACAGGGCCGCGCCGATTTGGAGCCACGAGGCTCCCGATGTTGGAGTCGGCGCCGCCGCCCACGGCTGGTCGCTCCGCAGTCCCGCAGCCCGGAGGTGTTGAAGCCGGCGGTCAACGCATACCGGAGCTCCAGCGCATCGATCCAGCACGGCGACCCAGGCAAGGCATCGCCCGCTACGCTCCCCGATAGCGCTCCAGCGCTGTGCCGCCACCGAAGCTGAAGGTGCTGGGCGGTCCCCGTCAGGAAACGGCGCTCCATGCCCGCTGGTAGGCCACGAGGACGGGTCGACGAGGCAGCCTGGAGAAAAAGCTGCCTCACCGACCAGGTAGGGACCTAGAAATAGTTTCCCCCTTACCCCCCCACATTAAAAGTCAAAAAACCCCAAACAAACAAAGAAATAAAAAACACTAAAACTAAAGAAACAGTGAATTTGACGGACGGCTGCTGTTTAGCAGCCGTTCCTCCAAGATGGCGGCTCCCACAATGTTATCTCCATGGTTAAATTATATATAGAAATATAGAAAATAATCCAGAGACTCAATCTCCTCACCATAAGGGGCTGGGGCATTTTCATCAGAGCACACAAGACAGCGGTGACCTAATAGAAGTATACAAAATCACTAATAGATAACTTGAATGGTCACAAGTTAGTTGAATGGTCGCAATCTTTTTCCAAGAGTTAAGTAGTCTAAAATTAAAAGTTATAGCTTTAAGATGTGAGGAGAAAGATTTAAAAATGACTTGAGGGGAAATTTCTTAACGCAGAGGCTGGTGTGTACATGGAATGAGCTGGCAAAGGAAGTTGCAGAGACAGATGGAATGGCAATGGTTATTATAGATAGGTCCATGGATAGCAAAGGTTTAGAAGGATATGAAGTATATGCAGCAAATGGGACTGCAAGAGACATAAAGAAGCCCACGGTTGTTTTAAAGCCTCCCAGGAGAGTACTAATGCCTGAGGGTAGGTAAGAATCAGATATCATAAGTGATAGGGGTAGAATTAGGCCATTCAGCCCATCAAGTCTACTCGGCCATTCAATCATGGCTGAACGATCTTCCTGTGACGCCATGATAGCGAGGGCTGCGTAGCCGACTTGCTCTCCGAGAGACCCTCTTCAAACCAGCCATATATAAAACAAATATCGAGGCATACGCTGCTACAGGTGTGTTGGCGACTAGCCAAACATGATGGGCCGACATAAAGCATCCGAGCGCGGGGGAAAAGGAAAAAATGAAGGACAAAAGCCGATCGACTCCCCGCATGATGATGGTGAGTCTGACAAGGAAGGCTCACTAATTCTCTGCGAGCTGCGCGAGTTGAGAAAAGAACACAAAGAGGCTTCAGAAGACACTAAACAGAGACTAGAGAGAGTGGAAGATAATATGAAGGACTTAACGGTTCGAATTGAAAAGCTGGAGGGGAAATTGAAGGAAATGGAGGACAATGTAAGTTCAACAGAAGACGGGAATGCGACACGAGAGGGCTATCAAGTACCTAGCAGAGAAATGCTCGGACCTGGAAAATCGAGCGAGGTGTAAGAATCTGCGGATCTACGGAGTTACAGAGGGAAAGGAAAAAAAGGACATGCTCCGGTTTGTAACTGAACTGTTGAGGAACTCCCAAGAACTCCCAGAAGATTTAACTATCCATATTGAGAGAGCACACAGGTCCCTCGCAGACAGACCGAGAGCGGAGCAAGCCCCACCAAGATCCATAATAGATTTTTGGACTATTACACGAAAGATGTTGTGTGCAACAGGCTTGGAAGCAGCGAAAGATAACATACGAGGGGGACAGAGTTTATTTTGACCAAGATTACTCGCCAGATGTTCAGAGAAAGCGCAAGGAGGTACGACAGGTGATTAAGCAACTGCGGGAGAAAAACATCAGAGCCAAGTCTCCATTCCCGGCGAAGCTCAGGATCTTCCTAGATTCCGGAGTTAAGGCCTTAAAGACACTGATCGAGGCAGCGCCCACACTGGAGAAGATGGGGATCCACATCAGAATGGAGTCCAGAAATGAGCTGAACAGAGAGTTGCTGCAGGACCACTGGTCTGGTCAATAATAAAGCCAGAGGGCAGAGAGGAATGGCAACTTTGTCAGAGGATGATCTTCGCACAATTTTGGGCATTAAAAATAGAAGGACTATAGACAGGTTTGAAACAACTACAGAAACGTGGGTCCTTGGGTAAAATGACAGCAAAAGACTATTGACACAATTAAGCAGATAAATAATATGTATATATATTTTGTTGTGTTGTTTTGAAGAAGGCTAGCTATGCCATGTTCAATAATACGTATCAAGGCTGGTTTTGTATTCTATTTTTCTACTTGATTTAAATGCACTAAGGGGGGCTCTCTCGGGCGGGAGGCTATACCTGCCATTTATTTTAGTTTATAACTGTAATTTAGGATTCCCAAAGTGGGATTTTGAGCAACCTTATGTAGTTGCAACCACACATAAGTGGGCTTACCCAGGAGAGACCTGGTCACATCCCTTCTCCTTTCTACGAGGAGCTGGCACACCAGTTTGTTCAGGGTGTCCAGCTGGGCTGGTTAGGTAGGAAGTATCCTTTTTTTTCTCTCATCTTGTGTGCAAAGTTCTAATGTTCATTGATTTGTATGTTTTGCAAATGTTCTTTTATGTATGGAATAATACCACAGCATCGCAGTCCAGTAAATGGTATTGGGAGTATAGCGGACATTCACAGGCCAACCAGAGTAAGAAACAAAAATGATACAGAAAGCAATTAGTGGAATATACAATGACGGATAATGACAAATTTAAAGATAGTAAGCTATAATGTTCACGGTCTAGATCACCCTATAAAGAGGAGACAAATTCTTAGTCAACTCAAAAACCTTAGATGTGGAGTCGCATTGATACGGGAAACTCATTTGGTGGAAACTGAACACAAAAAGCTTAGAAGCGAGTGGGTGGGTGAGGTATTTAGCGCCTCCTATGGGAAAAGGAGAGGGGTGGCCATCCTTTTCAACAGAAATGTAGTTTTTTCCGTAGAGAAAGTGCTCCAAGACACACTGGGGAGATACGTAATGGTAATTGGTGCAATAAGTGGGAAGGAAGTATTGATACTAAATATCTATGCACCAACGGAAGATGATCACTCTTTCTTTGGAGACATTGCAAATATAATTGCAGAAAACGCCAAAGGTATGATAATACTTGGTGGAGACTTTAATGCTGTTCTCGATGGGAGGCTGGATAGATTACCAGATGAGCGCAATCAATCAAACAAATCCAAAACATTAAATAACATGCTAGAGCTAGGATTAGTAGACCCAAGGAGACATAAAAATCCAAGGGGGAGGGACTATAGCTTATTTTCTAACGTGCTTTGTGTCTCAATGCAAGGAGCATTCGTAATAAGGTGGATGAGTTGAATGTGCAGATAGTTATTAATGAATATGATATAGTTGTGATCACAGAGACATGGCTTCAGGGTGACCAAGGCTGGGAGCTGAACATCCAGGGATATTCAATATTTAGGAGGGATAGACAGAAAGGAAAAGGAGGTGGGGTAGCGTTGTTGGTCAGAGAGGAGATTAACGCAACAGAAAGGAAGGACATTAGCTTGGAGGATGTGGAATCGATATGGGTAGAGCTGCGAAATACTAAGGGGCAGAAAACGCTAGTGGGAGTTGTGTACAGGTTTAACAGTAGTAGTGGAGTTGGGGATGGCATCAAACAGGAAATTTGAAATGCGTGCAACAAAGATAAAACAGTTATAATGGGTGACTTCAATCTACATATAGATTGGGTGAATCAAATTGGTAGGGGTGCTGAGGAAGAGGATTTCTTGGAATGTATGTGGGATAGTTTTCTAAACCAACATGTAGAGGAACCAACGAGAGAGCAGGCTATTCTAGACTCAGCTATTTACAATATATATTAATGATTTGGACGAGGGAATTGAATGCAACATCTCCTAGTTTGCGGATGACACGAAGCTGGGGGGCAGTGTTAGCTGTGAGGAGGATGCTTGGAGGCTGCAAGGTGACTTGGATAGGTTGGGTGAGTGGGCAAATGCATGGCAGATGCAGTATAATGTGGATAAATGTGAGGTTATCCACTTTGGTGGCAAGAACAGGAAAGTAGACTATTGTCTGAATGGTGGCCGATTAGGAAAAGGGGAGATGCAACGAGACCTGGGTGTCATGGTACACCAGTCATTGAAAGTAGGCATGCAGGTGCAGCAGGCAGTGAAGAAAGCGAATGGCATGTTAGCATTCAAAGCAAAAGAATTTGAGTATAGGAGCAGTGAGGTTCTACTGCAGTTGTACAGGGCCTTGGTGAGACCACACCTGGAGTATTGCATACAGTTTTGGTCTCCTAATTCTTGCCATAGAGGGAGTACAGAGAAGGTTCACCAGACTGATTCCTGGGATGGCAGGACTTTCATATGAAGAAAGACTGGATAGACTCGGCTTGTACTCGCTAGAATTTAGAAGATTGAGGGGGGATCTTATAGAAACTTACAAAATTCTTAAGGGGTTGGACAGGCTAGATGCAAGAAGATTGTTCCCGACGTTGGGGAAGTCCAGAACAAGGGGTCACAGTTTAATGATAAGGGGGAAGTCTTTTCCTTATCGCTCTATGTAATGACCAAAAGATACTTAGCGCTATACTAACCAAGAGAATCCAAAAGATTAGAACACAACTGATACATCCTGACCAAACAGGGTTCATACCTGGTGGACAGGGAGCCAATAATATCAGGCGTATCCTTAACATTATGGCATGTGCAAAAAGGAAGCAGCAGGCTTCAATGTTACTCAGTTTAGATGCCCAAAAGGCTTTCGACAGTGTAGATTGGGTCTATCTTGAACATACATTAGATAAGATGGGGTTCCACACAAAATTTATAAATTGGGTGAAAGTACTATATTTAAATCCAAATTCAAGAGTGAGGGTGAATGGGTGTTGCTCTGAGTTTTTTTAATTGAAGCGGGGAGTTAGACAGGGGCACAGTTTGAGTCCCCTGCTCTTTGATTTATGCTTAGAGCTGCTCGCTGAAACCATTAAGCAAGAGGATCATATAGAGGGTATAAAAGATGATAGGGGGGTGGAACATAAAATTTCATTATTTGCGGATGATGTCATGCTGTATGTGAGGAATCCTTTTTCCTCAGTGCCTCGCCTAATGCAAGTTTTAAAGGAATATGGAGTAGTATCTGGTTATAAAATAAATTATTCAAAATCGGAAGCAATGATGCTGTCAGGTACATGGCCTTCGCAGTTAAATGATCAGGTCAGGTTTCATTGGTCTAGGGAGGGTTTCAGATACCTAGACATTGTCATCACCCCCTCCATCTCAACACTGTATGAAGCCAACTATGGAAAGCTGCTTAAGGGGATAAAAGTTCATATGCTCAGATGGGAAATTCTCCCTCTATCTCTAATTGGTAGAATTGAAGCTGTTCGAATGAATGTTTTGCCCCGACTGCTTTTTTTATTTCAATCTTTGCCAGTAGGGGTCCCTGGGGTGGCATTTAAAGCGTTGGACAAAGAGCTATCAAGATTTGTGTGGCAAAATAAGAAACCTAGAGTTAGACTCAAGACACTGTTACTACCAAAACAAAAAGGGGGCCTAAATTTGCCCAACATTAAATACTATTACTGGGCAGCGCAGCTGAGGACCCTGATAGCATGCATAACAAATGACAAGGAAACGGGGTGGGTGAATATTGAGCAAAATTCATGCCCCAGTACTGCCCTGGCAGGGCTCCCATTCCTAAGTCAAGCAAGCTGGAAGAAATTAAAAACTGATAATGAATGGATTAAATTCACAATGAAAACTTGGCTGGTTATAAGAAAACAACTAAATCTCTTCAATTCTATATCTAGAGTACTGAAGATAGCTGCTATTCCTGATTTCTTACCCAGCAAAATTGACAATGGCTTCAGAAATTGGGCGGACAAAGGGCTCACTACTGTGGATCAGCTTTTTTGTGGGGAAGTTTTGAAATCATATGAGCATCTTCAGAAATAATTCGGTTTGTCAGGGATGGACTTTTTTAGATTTCTCCAAATACGGAATTACCTGCAGACACACATGGATTGGGAGCAGATATGTAAATTACCTTCTAATTTGGAAAAGATCTTCCTGTTGACTGTGGAGGGAGTGATAAAAAAAGAATCTGATATCCCAATTATATAAAGGACTTCAAGATTATGTAAAAGGAAACACTATAGAAATGAAACAGAAATAGAAATTGGAAATGAATATCATTATTACTGATGAAATGTGGGAAAAGACATGTCTTTTGGGTCATAAGTTAACAAACAGCCCCGCCTGGAGGGAGTTTGAATGGAAAACTAGAATGAGAGTATTCAAGACTCCTCTTATGTTAGCAAGATACAGCAACACCTCAAAATACCTGGGAGTCCACATCTCTAAGGATATGACATGGACATCACACGCTGCAGCACTCGTGAGTAAGGCAAAGCAGCGCCATTACCACGTCAGGCAATTGAGGGAATTCAGAGTGTCTCCGAAGATCCTCCAGTGCTTTTACTCAGCGGCTGTGGAAAGCATCTTGTCCGGAAATATTACAATCTGGTTTGGGAATTGATCTGCCCAGGACAAGAAGGCTCTGCAGAGAGTAGTGCGTTTGGCCGAACGCACAATGGAAACTACACTCGCCCCTCTGCAGGAACTATACATCAGGAGGTGCAACTCCAGAGCCAATAAGATCACCCCGGCAACAGACTGTTCCAGCTGCTACGGTCAGGCAAACACCTCCGTTGCCATGCTGTGAGAACAGAGAGGTTGAGAAGGAGTTTCTTCCCAGAGGCCATTAGGACTGTAAACTCCTATCTCACCAGGGACTAACTTTACTGTACCACTCTACTGTTTTTAAAAAATTGCTGTTTTTCCCCCCCTGTTTTTTTCCCCTTTTTCCGTCCGCCCACAATATTTAATATTCTATTCTGTTTGTAGTTTGTTTGTTTTTTTTGCACAAAGACCGCGAGCATTGCCACTTTTCATTTCACTGCACATCTCGTATGTGTATGTGACAACTAAACTTGACTTGACTTGATTTATGCTGGAGACAATGCGGGAAGATTGGCGATCATACCCATCTTTTTGGGGATTGTCCCAAATTGTATCAATATTGGAGAAATATTCAGGCTAATCTTGGGGGTGGATCTACCTCTGGAGCCAGCATGCTTCATACTAGGAGAGACTCCAGAAAATATAGATACCAAAAATCAGACCTATTTGCTTGGGGTGTTGATTGCAAAGAAGATTATTACAGTGTCATGGAGAAATGTAAAGTCACCAAATGCTCAACAGTGGAGGGAAAGACTGAAAAGTGCATAATGGAAAGCATAAAAGCTAAACTCCAGTTAAGGACTGATGCTTTCAACATTATGTGGACACCGGTATTACTACAACTGCCAAGACTGATTAAGGACACGATTTCTCCATAGCCCCAGTGGAGGGGAGGAGTTCAATTGGTACTGTATATGTGTATTTGGAACCATATGTACAGACATGATTGTGACTGTGTATAAATGCATACATAGTGGCGATCAATGACAAAATAAGTTCTTCAAGTGGCATACAAGTGTCTGGTTTAACATAACGGGTGATTATATATTAAGTAGGATTTAATATGAGTTTGCTTGGGTGCCTGTGAATGTGATGCTTCTGCGACAGAACTCTAGGATGATCTGAAGTGATGCTGACAGCTGCTGTGTGATTTGTATATCTTGTTTGTATGTGTACTTTGTCTTGTTAATAAATGTTGAGTGCAAAAAAAAAAAAAAAAAATCACGGCTGATCTATCTCTCCCTCCTAACCCCATTCTATCTACCTCTGCCTTAAATATATCCACTGACTTGGCCTCCACAGCCTTCTGTGGTAAAGAATTCCATAGATTCACCAACCTTTAACTAAATAAATTCCTCATCTCCTTCCTAAAATAACGTCCGTTTATTCTGAGGCTATGACCTCTAAATGGCATCAAGTTGGGAAAAGGGGAAGTACAACGGGATCTGGGGGTCCTTGTACATCAGTCTATGAAAGTAAGCATGCAGGTACAGCAGGCAGTGAAGAAAGCGAATGGCATGTTGACCTTTATAACAAGAGGAATCGAATATAGGAGCAAAGAGGTCCTTTTGCAGTTGTACAGAGCCGTAGTGAGACCATACCTGGAGTATTGTGTGCAGTTTTGGTTCCCTAATGTGAGGAAGGACATTCTTGCTATTGATGGGGTGCAGCGTAGGTTTACAAGGTTAATTCCCGGGATGGCGGGACTGTCATATGCTGAGAGAATGGAGCAGCTGGGCTTGTACACTCTGGAGTTTAGAAAGATGAGAGGGGATCTCATTGAAACATATAAGACTGTTAAGGGTTTGGACACGCGAGAGGCAGGAAACATGTTCCCGATGTTGGGGGAGTCCAGAACCAGGGGCCACAGTTTAAGAATAAGGAGTAAGCCATTTAGAGCGGAGACGAGGAAACACTTTTTCTCACAGAGAGTGGTGAGTCTGTGGAATTCTCTGCCTCAGAGGGCGGTGGACGCAGGTTCTCCGGATGCATTCAAGAGAGAGCTAGATAGGGCTCTTAAAAATAGCGGAGTCAGGGGATATGGGGAGAAGGCAGGAACGGTGTACTGATTGGGGATGATCAGCCATGATCACATTGAATGGCAATGCTGGCTCGAAGGGCCGAATGGCCTACTCCTGCACCTATTGTCTATTGTCTACTGTCTATTGTCTATTGTCTAGTCTTAGATTCTCCCACTAGTGGAAACATCCTCTCCACATGCACTCAATCCAATCCTTTCACTATTCTGTACATTTCAATGAGGTCTCCCCTCATTTTTCTAAACTCCAATGAGTACAGGCCCAGTGCCGTCAAGCGCTCATCATATGTTAACCTACTAATTCCTGGGATCATTGTTGTAAACCTCCTTTACCAGCACATCCTTCCCCAGATATGGTGCCCAGAATTGCTCACAATATTCCAAATGTAACCTGACCTGTGCCTTATAGAGCCTCAGCATTACATCCCTGTTTTTGTATACAAGCCCTCTCAAAATAAATGCTAGCATTGCTTTTGTTTTCTTTATTGCCGATTCGACTTGCAGATTAACTTTTTGGGAATCCTGCACCAGCACTCCCAAGGCCCTTTGCACCTCCAATTTCTGGATTCTCTCCCCATTTAGAAAATAATCTACGCCCTTATTCCTACTACTAAAATGCATGACTCCACACTTTGCAATACTATATTCCATCTTCCACTTCTGTGCCCACTCTCCCAACCTATCCAAGTCCTTCTGCAGAGTCCCTGCTTTCTCTGCACTACTTGCCCCTCCATCTATTTTTGTATCATCCGCAAACTTGGCCACAAAGCCTTCAATCCCCTCATCCAAATCATTAATATAAAACTTGAAGAGTAGCGGTCCCAGCACTGAGCCATGCGGAACTCCACTAGTCACTGGCAGCCAACCAGAAAAAGACCCCTTTATTGCCACTCTTTGCCTTTGCCTTCCAGCTGACCTGCTATCCATGCTAGTATCTGCCCTTTGATACCATGGGCTCTCATCTTCCTTGGCAGCCTCACATGTGGCACCTTATCAAAGGCTTTCTGAAAATCTAGGTAAACAACATCTACTGACTCTCCTTTGTCTGTCCTGTAATTACTTCTTCAAAGAATTCCAGCAAATTTGTCAGCCAAATTTCACAAAGTCATCGTGAACTTCTAAATACTCCATAATCTCATCTTTATAATGGACTCTAAAATCTTACCAACCACTAAAGTTAGACTAACCGGCCTATAGTTCCCACTATTCTGCTTTGCACCCTTCTTATGCAGTGGGGTAATGGCAATTTTCCAATCATCTGGAACCGACTGATTCTTGAAATATCACTGTTAATGCCTCCATAATCTGTAAAGCCACTTCTTTCAGAACCCTAGGGTGCAGTCCATCCGGTCCAGGTGACATCCACCTTAAGCCCTTTCAGCTTCCCAAGCACCTTCTCCTTATAGCCACTCCACTAACTTCCACCCCCTGAATCTCTTGAATTTCAGGCACGTTGCTCGTGTCTTCCACTGTGAAGACTGATGCAAAAAAGTTATTCAATTCCTCTGCCATTTCTTTATTCCACATTATCACTTCTCCTGCATCATTTTCCAGCAGACCAACATTCACTCTTGCCTCTTTCTTACTCTTTATATAACTGAAGAAACTCTTGCTATCCTCGTTTATATTATTAGCCACCTTACCTTCGTATTTCATCTATTCTCCCCGTATTGCCTTTTTAGTTACCTTCTGTACTTTAAAAGCTTACCAATCTTCTGGCTTCCCATAATCTTTGCAATGTTATATGCCTTCTCTTTAAGTTTTATACTGTCCTTGACTTTTCTTATCAGCCACGGTCACCTCTTTCTCCCCCTAGAATCTTTCTTCCTCTTTGGTATGAAAAGATCCTGCAACTTCCGAATTATTCCCAGAAATTCCTGCCATTCCTGTTCCACCATCATCCCTACTAGGGTCCCTTTCCAGTCAATTTTGTTAAGCTTGTCCCTCATGCCTCTGTAGTCCCCTTTGCTCAGCTGCAATACCGACAAATCCAATTTCACCTTCTCCCTCTCAAATTGCAGATTAAAACATCATATTGTGGTCGCTACCTCCTTTACCTTGAGTTCCCTTATCTAATCCGGTTCATTACACAACACTAAATCCTAGATATGGGCCAGGCCAGGAAAGGAATTCTACATATTAGCTTTGATGTCATGTTGTGGATGTTAACAGTTCAGTCCAGAATCATCTAATAAACTGCATTTAATTGTGAACGGAATTAAACTCATGCCTCCATACTTAGTCGCAGCCTCTGGATTACTTGTCCTGAAATTCCCACATCTTGTAAATCAGTAAACAGAATCTTTCATCACAATGGGATCAGGAAAACTGCTGTAAGTAAATATGTAATTGGTTTGCCTGGGACATATGACAATCAAACATCTTGACGACAAACATCAGAAATAACTGTAAGTGCCTGCCCTGCAGCCACAGACCCTAACCCTACCTTATAGTAAAATTGAGGCTGATCTGATAATCAGAATCACACAGCACATAAACAGGCCATTTGGTCCAACTTGTCCATATTAACCATTATGCCCCATCTAAGCTAGTATCAAATACTCAAATTTGGCCCATATCCCTCTAAACCTTCCCTGTCCATGTGCCTATTCAATGTATTTTAAATGTTGTTATTCTACCTGCCTCAGCTACCTCCTCTAACAGCTCATTCCTCCCTATGTGAGTAAAAGTTGCCCACTCAAGTTTCTATTAAATCTTTCCCCTCTCCCCTTAAACCTACGTTCTCTGTTCTTGCAGAAACAAGGAACTGCAGATGCTGGTTAAAGTACAAAACGGCGCAAAGTGCTGGAGTAACTCAGCGGGTCAGGTAGGTGACATGGATGGGTGACGTTTTGGGTCGGGACCTTCTCAAGCATTTTGAGTCTTTTTAACCTCTGTTTTTTTATTCCTCTACCTTGGGGAAAAACGTGTGCATTCACCCTATCTATTCCTTGATCTTATAGACAATAGGTGCAGGAGTAGGCCATTTGGCCCTTCAATTCAGCACCGCCATTCACCGTGATCATGGCTGATCATCCACAATCAGTATCCCGTTCCTGCCTTCTCCCCATATCCCCTGACTCCCATATCTTTAAGAGCTCTATCTAACTCTCTCTTGAAAGCATCCAGAGAATTGACCTCCACTGCCTTCTGAAGCAGAGAATTCCACAGGTTCACAACTCTCTGGGTGAATTCCAGTGTATACCCGTTCAGTCGCTCCATTCTTTCAACATATGACAGTCATGTCATCCTTGGTAGATCTTGGTAGATCATGCTTGATTTTGTGATTGACATAAACTTTGACCAACTCTGTATCAGTATATACAATGATTCAGCTTCCACAGCTCTAAGGTAGAGAAATCAAGACCATCCCAAAGGAGAAATTCTTTCTCATTTACCTTTCAACAGGAGATGCTTTATCCTTCCCCCAGTTTAGATTCTCCAACAATGTGAAACATTCGCCCGTCATTTAGTTTCTGAAAGATGCACAGAAACTCATTCTGCCCACCCTGCTGCCTGTATTCAGTAGTTTTGTTTCATATTTCCTCCATCTGCAGGTTGTTATCCCCTCCAACTGTTTCCATCAGATCTACCACTATTCTTTTAAACTACAATAAACCTAGGCCCAAACTGTACAATAAACCTCGGCCCAAACTTAATATCTAATTGTGGCAGCAATGTGTACATACTTCACAATCTCTGGTATATCAAAGGACTTTCCAACAATTCCAGCAGCATCTTTTGTATAAACTTCTGTCTGCTCAACCATGACATCTTGTGGATTCTGAAATTAAAAATTATTTTGAAAAACAAGTTGAAGTATTAATTATACAAAGTAATCATTTTTTACATCACTAGACCAAGTGCAGACCCGTTGGGTCTGTTCCCGCAACGCGCGGTTGCGAGGGGAGGGGCGGCCTGAGGCGTCACACACACTAACCAACCTCTCACACACTAACCACACACGCACGCATGCACGCATACACACACACACACACACACACACACACACACACACATTGATATATTAAGAAGGGAGGGAGGAGAGGGGTAGGGCCGCCCAGCAGCCGTGGACCTCAGAGTGAGCCTCAGCTCCATGGCCTCACATCCTCGGCGCTTCAGACCCCGGGAGGGGGGAGTGGGCGGGCGGGCGTGATCCCGAGTGAGCCTGCGGGCCGCCAGCGAGGACGGCGAAAAGCAGCGGGGGAACAGCTGATCTGTGGCTTCCGCCAGCGTGACAGAGCCGGGCCGGGGGGGGGGGAGTGGAGGAGAGCCGGGCGGCAGCTGAGCGCGTGGGCGGCTCTGAGCGAGTGGGAGGGTGGAGTGGGCGGGCGGCGGGCGTAGGAGTCCAGATGCGGGATTTTTTAAATTGAGTTTTGTTTGAGTTTTGTGATCAATTTTACTCAAAATCTGGTGAAATAAATGACCAAGGAGTGGATGTGCGAATGTAAAAGTAAAATCGCTAGCGAAATGGTAAAAATCTGGGCGTTTTTGCGTCTGGTTTTCGCGGAGTAACGAATCAAAGGCAAAATGCCGTCACCCACACAACATAGTTTTAAAAGATTACTAGACCAAGATCAGAACCGTTGGGTCTGGACCCCGAATGTGCTTCAGCGTCTTGACGGCGTAGACAGCGTCTTGAGCCAGCGTGAGGGAGCCGGCCTGGGGGGGGGGGCGGTAGATGGGGAGAGCCGGGCGGCAGCAGCGAAAAAATAAAAAATCGCCGTTTTTGAAAGAGAGCCGGGCACTTGAGCCAGTGTGAGAGAGCTGGCCCGGGGGGGAGGGGGGGTTGGGGTGGGTAGTGGAGGAGAGGCGGCGGCAGCAGCTAAATCGCTAGCGAAAGAAAAAATGGCGCCGTTTTTGGAGCAGAGCCGGGCGGCAGCAGCCGTTATGGTGGCTGGCCAGGAGGAGACAAAATGAGTGAGTGGGGGGGGGGGAGGGGTGGATTTTATTTTAAAATGTGTCTAAATCTAATAGGAGCGAAGCAGTCAGGCAACACAACCTGTAGCACTCAAGGTCCAAGACTTTGTCGGCTTATACATTACCGCAGCCTTGCATCCACAAAGTCCTGCCATTACATATCTCACAGAGAATATTAATTTTTCCAGAATCACATTGTCAATAGACAGTGGGGAATGGTGTGTTATTCCACTACAGGAAACATGCTGTAACATCAGTTACGCCCTATATTGATTCTAGGCACAAAGAACAGCAGTTGCTGGATTATTGATCAAAATACAAAGTGCTGGAGTAACTCAGCTGGTCAGGTAGCATTTTAAGACTCCGAGATACAGCACGGAAACAGGTCCTTCGGCCCACTGTGTCCGTGCCAACCAGTGATCACCCCATACACTAACACTATCCTACACACTGGGAACAATTTACAATTTTACCAAAGTCTAATTGACCTACAAACCTGTACATCTTTGGAGTGCGGGAGAAACCAGAGCACCTGGAGAAAACCCATGCGGTCACAGGAAGGAAATACAAATTCCATACAGACAACACCCATACTAAGGATTGTACACGAGTCTCTGGTAGAAGGGTGTTATTTCGGCTGGAGTTATTTGACCCGAGGAGTTTTTCAGGGATCTGTGTTGGAACCTCTATTATTTGTGATCTATATGGGTGTAAAGTGTAAACGGGCTGGTTTGTGAGTTTGCAGACAACACAAAATTAGTGAAGTTGCAGACAGTGAGGAAGGCTGTCAAAGTATACAGCATAATATAGATGAACTACAGAAACGGCAGATGGAGTATAATCTTAGTAAGTGCAAGATGTTGTACTTTGGGAGGCCGAATGTAAAAAGATATATAAAATTAATATGTTTAGACTGCATTTAGAATATTGCATGCAGTTCTGGCATCCCATTGCAGAAGGAAGTGAGGCTTTGGAGAGGGTGCAGAGGAAGTTATTAGCTATAACAAGAGAATGACAACTTAGGTTGTTTGCTCTGGAACATCGTGGAATATCGGAGGTAAGGGAGACTGATAACATATAATTATGACAGGTGTTGATAGGGTAGACAGTGAAAATCTTTTTTTCCCAGGGTGGAAATATCAAAGATTAGAGGACATAAATTAAAGGTGAGTGGGGCAAAATCTAAACGAGACATGCATGGAACAATTTTTTATACAGAAAGTGGTGGTTGCCTGGAATGTGGTGCCAGGGGTGGTGGTGGCTACAGATACGATAGGGAATTTTGAGAGCTTTTGGATAGGCACATGGAAATGCAGAGAATGGAGGGATATGGATCAATGCAGGCAGAGGAGATAGTTTAAGGTGGCATCATGTTAGGCACAGGCATCTTGGGCTGAATAGCCTGCTTCCGTGCTATACAGTTCTACGTACTATATAATAATAATAATAATAATAGATTTTATTTATGGGCGCCTATACAAAAGTCTCAAGGACACCTTACAAAATTTAACAAAGAAACATATAATCAGAGTAAAAATAAGTTATGACATTACCAATACACAATGAAAGACAGAAATTCGATCCAAAAAAGACAACAACAAAATTCAGAAACACAATGTGAAGAGAGAGCAGCGGCAGCCAAACCGCGCCAGCGTCCACTCTCCCTTCCGACCGCCATCTTGACAGAGACTAACATAGACACTACACACTACACACAAAATCATCCCCCCACAATGGTTACCACTGTGGGGGAAGGCACAATGTCCAGGTCCCCAACCCCAGTTCTCCCCAAAGTCAGGCCTATTGAGGCCTCCACAGTTGCCTCTACGGAGGCCCGATGTTCCTGGCCGTTCTCGCCGGGTGCAGTTGCCCCGGCGTCGGGGAGAGTCCTCGCAGCGGCTGGGACGGCTGGACGGCCGATTTCCTACCGGAGTCTGTGGCACCTGAAGCCGACAAGGCCGCGCCGATTTTGAGCTCCGAGGCTCCCGATGTTAGAGTCGGCGCCGCCGCCCGCGGCTGGCCGCTCCACAGACCCGCAGCCCGGAGGTGTTGAGCTCGGCGGTCACAGCTCACCGGAGCTCCAGCGCGTCGATCCAGCGCGGCGACCCAGGCAAGGCATCGCCCGCTCCACTCCGCGATAGCGCTCCAGCGCTGTGCCGCCACCGAAGCTGAAGGTGCTGGGCAGTCCCCGCCAGGAAACGCCGCTCCAGGCCCGATGGTAGGCCGCAGGGACGGGTCGACGGGGCAGCCCGGAGAAAAAGCTGCCTCACCGACCAGGTAGGGACCTAGAAAATAGTTTCCCCCTTACCCCCACACATGAAAAGTCAAAATTCCCCAACAGACAAGACCAAGAAAACTAAAAAATAAGAAAAAAAAGTGAATTTAACGGACGGCTGCTGGTTAGCAGCCGTTCCCCAAGATAGCTCCTCCTCTGAACACATATAGAACACATCTACTCAACCCAGCTGAGTAGATGTGTTTTCCCAGTCTATTGTTAGGAACCTAGTCCAAATATCTTGCTCAGGTTGCAGAGGAAATTCTGTTGACACCAGTGTTTTAACATTTAACAACGTTTGTGTAGGTTCACTCCTGCTGCGTCTGTTGGAAGAACAAAGATGTCACTAATATTAAGCAAATGTATATAGCAAAATAAAAGGGCCTGTCAGGTGTTCACTTGTTTTGCCAACTGTGGTGAATTAAAACGGTAAATACCAATTTGTCAGGTTTTGTTTCATTATTAATGTTTTGCTGTATCCTAAAGTCCTCACACAGTGTGGTCCTATTCCACTGGAAGCATCTGGTTCCTCTTCTTCAGCAAGAACAATTAATGTCTAATATTACTCTTGTTCATGATCTACACTGAACTAAATGTCAGTATCCCCTCCTTACAGTGCAGTCCTCCAAGATGTTTTTAATTCATCTAACTTTGGCCTTTCTCAACCTCTCTTTCAGCATGCAGCATATTATCTTTCTACTTGTCCAAATATCTTAACTTAAATGGAGATCAGGGTCAGAATTAGTTTGATGTCGCTTCTTTAAAGACTCCAATGTTGAGATCTTGCCTTAAGATGAGCTGTTCATGGACTGTAAATGCCATCTTTCAATGTTCATTACATACCTCCAGTCTGGACAATACCTTTACAAATGGAGTCAGTGAGAAACTATAAATCTCCAAAATCCATTGCGGTGAAAAGATGTTACTTTTTTAAAACATAGAACGATGCACCTTACCATAAGTTCTACTATTATGTTTTTGTTGGTTTGGTTTCATATCGTTATCCACTGTGAGCAAGCGATAAAGCACTAGAAAAAAGTATAACACAATGATTACCTTGAACAGCACACTCAATATCTGAACAACTGCTCTTAACATTCAATGCCATTACCATCGGTGAGTATCTTCACATCTATATGATGGGGGGGGGGGGCAGTGATGATCAAAAACACAATTGGACCACTCATAGAAATACTGTGCTTTGGAGATTGGGATTTCTGTGATGAAAGCTGCACCTTCTCATATTGTTAAGGCCGTTCACCACCGTTAAAGCACGTCACAAACTTGATGGAATAAATTTCACTTGCATGGATGATTTGCAGTTTAATAAATCATTAAGAAATAGTTTGCATATCTTTCATTCATCTTACTTTATCACTCTACATTGTTTACATCTCTTGTTTCCCTAATCCTTAATAGTCTGAAGAAGGGTCTTGAGCCGAAATGTCATCCATTCCTTCTCTCAGAGAAGCTGGCCTGAGTTACTCCAGCTTTTTGTGTCTATCTTCAGTTTTAAAACAGCATCTGCAGTTCCTTCCTACACTTTTTTCAAAAGCATCTGGGTTCCTGTTTGCTGTCTGTACGGAGTTCGGACGTTCTCCCCGTGACCGTGTGGGTTTTTCCCCATGTGCTCTGGTTTCCTACCACACTCCAAAGTGTTAATTGGCTTCAGTAAAGATTGTAAATTGTCCCTAGTTTGTAGGATGGTGCTAGTGTACAGGGATTGTTGGTGGGCGCGGACTCGGTGGTCCGAAGGGCCTGTTTCCGTGCTGTATCTCTGAAATTAATTTTTTTTTAAAGGACCAGATTTTATATTCATACATATGACATACTTTTTGATTGTGAAAATAGATTCTACATTAATATTATTACGCAATATGACTCAGGAACCATGGAAGATATGTCACATATGTTTGCTGATACAATTGGGCCAACTCTATTGAGAGGCTAAGGTTTGCTGATGCGATACCACAGAGAAGTGCTATTGTATATAATTTGGGAATGTATTGATAGGGAGCATCCAAACTCTGAGACTTGCACGTCAACTTAGACAATCTAATGCTTGAGGGAAAGACATTATCAACTGCTAGCTGTCAATACTGGTCACTCTTGGATAAAATGCCTAACCCCAATCCCTTCTCACATCGATTCTGAAAGTCCTTTGGTACACTTTCAAATAAAACAACACATTTTGTATCCCAACTGGTGGCACAGTGGTGCAGTTGGGTTCCACAGTGGTGCAGCTGGTAGTGCCGCTGCATCACAATGCCAGGAACCTGGGTTTGATCCTGACCTCGGGTGCTGACTGTGTGGTGTTTGCACGTTCTGCCTGTGATGGGTTTCCTCCATGTGCTCCAGTTTCCTCCCACATCCTAAAGATGTGTGGCTTATTGGGTTAATTTCCTGTTGTAAATCGCCACTTATGTGCAGTGAGAGTGGGATGACATAGAACTAGTGTGAACGGGTGATCGATGGTCAGCATGGACTCTGGGCTGAAGGGCTTCTTTCCATGCTGTTTCTCTAAATTATACTAAACCAACATTTATACATCAAACAAAAGTCACAAAATCAGATAATCTGCATGTTCTCACCTTTTTGTTTATGGAAGGTTCCAACTAAATATTTGGTTGCAGACTTTCTTATAAATTTTACAGATTACTTTTCAAATCTATAAATTAATTTGCTGTTGCAACATTGGAATGATATGAAAGGTGCTAAGTAAAACAAAGTCTCTCTAACTATGATGGCCAAAATGGAAAACTCTCTATTAAAACATATTTCCTCTGTGATCTATGTGATTCTCCCGCCACCCCCCCATCCATAATCAGTGGTGTCCCCTGGTGCAGTAAAGGTATATTTTAAGAAAACTTTGAACCGTAGTTACCAGTTTGAGTTGGTGTGTAGATTGGTTTGTCAGTCTGGATAAAGATGTGTCCTGCTTGATGTGAAACAAGGATAATAGTTCGCAATATAAATTGTGATGATTGTAGTGATGTTGCTTCCAAATATACATACTGGTTCCCTCTGGAATCCCTTGGCAATTTATCTGCAGGTATCTGGCAATAAAAAGACAAAAATAAAATTGGTGTGGTTCCTTTTCAGAATTGTAAACACCACCCAACACCTCCTCTCCAATGTCTTCCAACGCAAATTCAGCTATGAAGCATCCAGAATGTGTAGAAATTCATCTTTAGATCAGTAGTATTAAATGCACCATGTGACACCAATGACACATTGTACTGGACTTTCAAATTTTATTTATTTCAATGGAAGTGATTTTCAGAAACTTGACTCAAACCAACAGCCAGTATTTTAGTTCACATTTAAAGTTACTAATCTGAGAATTAATTTCCGCTCTTCAATCCCAACCATCAAATAGTATAATAATGCCCAGCAAGGCAACATTAGGCATTTATTAGTCTGATATACTGTAGGTGGCCTCACCTCAAGTCAACTTTATTTGACACATACACATACAAGATGTGCAGTGAAATGAAAGTGGCTTATGGGGCTAAAGAGCCACAGAAGGGTTCAGAATGACAGGTGAAAATCTTTGAGACTTGTGACGCCAATGGAGGTAACAGATACAGGAATGGACTGTGATGAGCAGATATAACAATCCCTCCCTGCGTTGTTTGAGGACATTAGTGTTGGCATGACGTCCCGTCTTTTGCCTTACCTGCTAATGAAATTTGTCAGGGGAATGAGTTAAGAGCTTGCTGTGTTCTCAGCAACCCTCCATGCACAAAGCATAGAGATGGAGATGAATAGCTTTATTTTCCTGCTGCAACCATTCTGCAGGCTAATCCCGTGTACACCTTAACATACAATACGATACAACAGAACTTTATTTATCCCAGGAGGGAAATTGATCTGCCAACTGTCATAAAAACATGAAATTAAAGTGAGTGGAAAAGATTGAGGATGTGCAAAGATTGGAGGGGAGTTAGTCTCAGTCTACCCCATGACAAGGGGGAGGAGTTGTACAGTTGAAAGCCACAGGGAAGAAGGATCTCATGTGGCGTTCTGTCCTGCATTCTGTCCTGTATACGGCCTGCTGCCCAAAAACACAGTAGTGAAGAAGATGGCACTGGCTACCACTGATTGGTAGAACATCTGCAGCATCTTACTGCAGATGTTGAAGGAGCGGAGCCTTCTCAAAGTACTGCCGGCTCTGTCCCTTCATGTACAGGGCCTCAGAGTTTCTGAATCAGTCCAGTTTACTGTCCAGGTACACTCCAAGGTATTTGTACACCCCGGTAAACTGCACGTCTACACCATTGATGGAGACAGGGGTGTTTCTCTCCTCCTGAACACCATTAACTATTTAGTCTTGTCGGTATTGAGCTGCAGGTAATTCAGCCCACACCACTCAACAAAGCCATTGACTACACCTCTGTATTCAGCTTCCTTCCCCTCACTGATGCAGCCCACAATAGCAGAGTCATCTGAAAACTTCTGCAGGTGGCAGGAGTCCGAGTTACATTTGAAATCCGATGTGCAGATGGTGAACAGGAAGGAGAGGGACCGTCCCAAATGGAGCCGCCATGTTGCTCACTACCATGTCCGAGGCACAGTTCTGTAGCCTGACATATTGTGGTTGTCCAGAGGTAGTTAGTGATCTAGGATACCATGGAGCATCCACCTTCATCTTCGCCAGTTTGCTCCCTTGCAGTGCAGTCCGGATGGTGTTAAAAGCCTGCTTCCCAGCTTATCCAGGTGAGCATTGGAATGATGGAGCAGATGGATGGTGGCATCCACACCCCCATCTTTGTTTGGTAAGCGAACAGCAGGTAGGGTTTAACCAGGGGGTCGGGATGTGAGTGCGCACCAGCCTCTTCAGGGACTTCATGATGTATCATAACATGCACCTTGTAGACTGTACAAATCATTGTTTAAATTGTACCCGAGTTCCCAACTGCAGAGCACATAAGACACAGCCCTTTTAGGGTTAGTTTAGTTTAATTCAGTTCAGTTTATTGTTACGTGTACCAAGATACAGTGAAAAGCTTGTTTTATTGCATGCTGTCTGGTCAGTGGAAGGACTATACATGATTACAATCAAGCCGCCCACAGTTTACAGATAAAGGATAAAGGGAATAATGTTTAGAGAAAGTCCAGTAAAGTCTGATTAATGACAGTCCAAGGGACACCTATAAGGTAGTTCAGGACTGCTCTCCAGTTGTTGAGAGGATGATACAGTTGCCTGATAACAGCTGTAAAGAAACTGTCCCTGAATCTGGAGATGTGCATTTTCACACTATGTACCTCTTGCCTGATGGGAAAGGGGAGAAGAGGAAGTGTCCAGGATGAGACTCGTCCTTGATTATGCTGGTGGCCTTGCCAAAGCAGCATGAAGTGTAATTGAAGTAGTAATACAAATCTGGTCTCTAAAGTGAAACACACATTCTGAAATACCTGTCCCGACCTTTTACAGCAAGTACAATTTACATTCAACACAAGGATAGTGATACTACAAAGTTTATCAGCAGATTGTGGCCATAATGCCATTCTTGTGAGGAGATATTTGGCACGACACAGAGAGAATTTTAGTTATTCGGGAATCTCTCCCTTGCCACAAATTGATGAATAGATTACAGTACATAATGAGAACAGCAAAATACATTAAATTTGGTGGCAAAATTCACCCCATGCTCTGCTTGTTGTAAAAACTACTTTGGAGAACTATTAAACGACTGAGGCATTTTGATTTATCTGTCCATTTACCTTAACCAGTGGTGGTATTTAGATAGTTATTCGTTGATTTCAAATAGGTGCTGGTTTCACATAGTGAGACCGTACGATGAGGAAAATCCTGCAAACGAATTTCAACCTCAATATCAGAATTGAAATCATGGGCCTTCTAGAACCACAGTCTCTTCACTTTCAATTCGCAAAACATTAGGAGCTGTTAGTATAAATCTGCAGGAATAATTTAAAAATGAATGTATCATCACAACCACTATAGGAATCAAGAAAACGTTTTTATTCATCAACACAAGATGAGCACCATTTTAATATCCTGAATTGCTCTTTGAATATAGAGGTGACCCATTTTCCTGAACTGATGCTGTCTAGGTATATGAAAGTAACACAAGGTGTTGGGCCCTTAAATACAAAGCGATGTAAACAGTCAACACATCAAGAGTCATGAGTATTGTTTTTATTGTCATACATCTCGAAATGGAGCAATGAAGTTCTTACTTCCAGCAGCTCAACGGATATGTAATAATACACGTGTACTTCATCTTGGGTATTTATAAAGAAATAGGGATACAGTGCTTAAATTCCTGACCCACAATCCCAATACTCAGACAAATAATCTATAGAATTCAATTTTAATCATGCTATCAGAACAGGAAAATTAAAAAACAATTGACTAAATATTTTGAACAAAGACTGCAACAGTGGCTGAAATGAACGAGTGTTGTCTGTATGAAGATTGCACGTTCTTACAGGAAGAAATTTGCCATCTCCACACAGTCTGGTTAACTGATTTTATACCCACAGTAATGCAATCAATCCTAAACTGGGTATGTGTAGGAAGGGACTGCCGATGCTGATTTAAACCGAAGATAGACACAAAATGCTGGGGTACCTCAGCGGGACAGGCAGCATCTCTGGAGAGAAGGAATGTGTGACGGTTCGTGTCGAGACCCATTCTTCGGACGAGACTGGCCTTAACTGGCCTCTATAAAGACCTTGTTGTTCAAGGGAAGTAGTGCTTACATTGGCGGTTTGTGATGAAAGACAATCGTTAGGACATAAAGTGCTGGAATAACTCAATGGGTAATGCAGCTTCGCTGGGGAACATGGATAGGCTACATTTCTGTTTAGGATCTTCCAGACTGAATGCAGTAAGGGGGGGGGGAACTGGAAGAGAGGCGATTGTGGGACACAGGCAAGTAATAGGTGGATGCAGGTGAGAGGTGATTGTAATTTGTAGATAGATGGGACGAAAGCCAGAGATGAAAAGACAAAAAGTGTGAGACAACGACAGAAAAGTCCAAAAGTGAAGACAGGGGAAGGAATATAGATGGAAGGGGACATGGGGTGGATGAAGAGAGAAATGGGTGCACATCCAGGTAGGGCACAGAGAAGGGTGGGGAAAAAAGTGTGTGTGGGGGAGAATGTCTGTAGGTCGGATAACTAAAATTAGAGAATTCAATGATCCTTGCACCCACAATCATTTCTAATTCTCATTACTTGTTGTCCTCGAGAAGAAGGTTGAAATATAAATTTGTTTTGGGAATGTAAATCATTGAGTGTGATAGGGAATTCCAGATTTTAAATTCAATGACAGTGAAGAAATGGAGATTATATGCAAATGGCTAGATTACTATGCTTCTTGGAGAGACTTTATATTTTGTGGTCTTGCCATGGGAGAACCACTGTGTATGGTAGTAAATGTCCCATGTGGTTATTGTCAACCTTGATGACTGCATCATCTTGGATGATAAAATGTTCCTTAGGTTTCTCAAGTGTAATTGGAGTTGAACTTAGCCAGGCAGGTAGAAGCATTCCATCCCATCACACTCATTGCTCATCCTTTGGACAGTGAAAAGGTTCTGGTCAGAATCGAATCAGACCTAGTGGTCAACACAATGTGCGGGTTTGTAGGTTTATTGGCCTCTGTAAATTGTCCCAAGTGTGTATGTATGTGGACGCAGAAGTGGGATAACATAGAACTGGTGTCAATGGTTGATTAATGGTCAGCATGGACTTGGTGGGCTGAAACATTGCGGGCGTAAGGACATGTTTCTGTGCTGTTCTGTTCTATATCTGTGATCACGTTCTATACAGATACAATGAACACTGTTCTTGTATACAAACACAAACAACTCATGAAATCATATAATTATACATAAATTACACAAATGAAACTATTCCTGATACTTACAGAGGGTCACACACAGAGAGTGCAGGAAGAGTCACGTAGAGAACAAATAACAGTGAGGTCGTCCCCATATTGGAAGACTGCTTCACCCGGGCAAACTATTCCAACTCATGTCACCAATTTATATACATAATCCTCACAGAATATTAATGTTTACAAATGAGATGTTTAGTTTGCTGATTACTTAAAAAAAAACAAATATTTACTGACGTGGTTTTTCATCAAAAGTTAATTTAAATCCTGCAATTTGGAGCAAATCTGGGAAGAATTGTGGTTTCCCGTATTTAACTCACGATTTAGAACGTGACCTTGAATTACCCAGATAAGAAATACAAACACCGCTTGCAAAATGTTATTTTCCAAGTTTCTAGTTGGGCAATTTAACCTTGTATTTTGGGTTAGTACAATAAAAAGTTAGCTTTGCAGCGATTATGAAATTAACTGCAGTTAAAGCAGTTCAAATTCTCATTTTCTATCCCATAAAGCCACATTTTAAACATCTTATTGGAGCATTGCCACCCACCCATTAACACCCCCCACACATCCACAACTTGGTTCCAAGCTTTCTTACACTACCACACCACCTACTCCACTCTCCCACCTTTCTGCTCTGGAAACAGTGACTTTATATGCACTGAACTCATTCTCTAAGCCACCCTCTCATGTTTGCAAGCTATTACAATCTGAACTGTGTGACTGCAATGAATTTACAATGGATCAGAAGAAATTGTGAGGTGACCGAGGCTTGAATTGGAAAAAGACAGTTTGGCTATGAGTGCAGTTCAATGATCTCTTTGTTTGGAAAAGGCTTCTGACCTGAAACGTCACCCATGCATATACTCCACGGATGCCCCTGCCCTGTTGAGTTACTGCCGAGATTTTGG
>CM075992.1:4512975-4538929 GCA_038087875.1 Malacoraja senta
AGGGTGAGAGAGAGGGAGTGAGAGAGCGAGAGAGCGAGAGGAGATCCAAACGACGGATTCGGATCCCAACAACACCTCGCTGAGACCTCGCCAGAAGTTTCAAACCTACGGCTCCCTCCAGTTCGAGCCACGTGGACCAAGATACCACGTTGTAAACAACCACTCCAGATCTGTTGAGGGCCAAGAGACGCCAGATCTGTTGAGGGCCAACTTCTTAGACAGTCATTATGGAATTGGGAAAAGTTCCAATGAGCTGGTGAAAGACGTGGACTGCCCTTACAGCCCCACTTTCCTCCACACTCTCCATCTCATGGAGACTGGAAACCAAAGATCCTATAGCGGAGCAAGATAGTCCGCTCGATGAAAAAGCTGTAGTAGGGTCATGGGTAATCTTCAGCACCATTTCCGTAACCGGCTTCCGTCTCCGCTCTAGTATCTTTGCTTTGGTCATGGCTTCTTCATGCACAAATCATCTTTTTTTTCTCAGCTGCAGGTGATCATTTTGATATTCCTGCCCAGTCCTCCTTATTAACTTTGAACATACAAAATATTGCCGAAGGAGCTCCGGAAAATCCTGCACCGACTCAAGCCATCCTCTCCACCCCCCCCCCCCCTCCTTCCTTCCAACACGGACACTGAGCAATCGCCCTTTTTTTGATAAACATCTATTTCCTTCGGGTGATTTTTTTTAATTTCCCCCTTACCTTTCCCGTACTTTTTCGATAACTGCCATCACCCATTTGATGTCATCCTTTGCCCTGCTCCTGGTCTCGGCCCGCACCGATCTGCCAGACATGCTGTGTGTGTGTTTGTTTGGCGGAGTCTGAGGGGAGAAGCGTCGGCACCAAGAGCGAGTGAATGCGCGGACAGACTGACGAAAGCAACGATCATAGAGCGGAATAGGTGACATTTCGGGTCGAGACCCATCTTCAGACTGACAGTCAAGGGAAAGGGAAATGGGAGATATAGGCATATCTTCCATTCATTTGTCCTTAGTACCGTCTATATCTCTTGTTCCTCTTTCCCCTGACAGTCTAAAGAAGGGTCTCGACCCGAAATGTCACCTATTCCGCTCTATGATCGTTGCTTTCGTCCGTCTGTCCGCTCGTTCGCTCACCCTTGGATTAAGTAGCGCTGGATAAAGCTGCAAATTCACGCACAGGATGGAAACTGGAAACTGAAAAGTTGGGGAACGCTGTCCCCCTGCGTACCCCCCCCCCCCCCATTTCCATCACTGACTGTGAGATTTGGGTGCATGGGCTAGAGTTCTGATATATACAGTATGAGGGTGTGTGGTGGGTAATGTTATGTCCCAGAATTACTTGTTAGAAATTGCTAGGGGGAAGGGGGAAACTGCTTTTCCTAATCCCTACCTGGTTGGAGAGGCGGCTTTTCTCCGGGCAGCATCTTCGACCTGTCCTCGCGGCCTACCATCGGGTCTGGAGCGGCGTTTCCTGAGGGGACCGGCCAGAACCACGGCTTCGGCGGCGGCACAGCGCTGGAGCGCTATCGCGGAGCGGGCGATGCCTTGTCCGCCGATTGAACATCGCAGAGCTGAGGGTCTGTGGAGCGGCCAACCGCAGGCGGCAGCGCTGACTTTAACATCGGGAGCCTGGGATTTCTCAGCGAGATCGCCAGTGGTGGAGCTCCGTCCAGCGCAGCCTGTTGGCTTCGGAAGCCGCGGTCTCCGGTAATGAAGCGGCTGTTCCAGGTATCCCAAGCCGCTGAGAGCTTTCTTCCGACGCCGCAGCACCATCACCCGGCGAGAAGGGCCTGAAACATCGGGCCACCGTAGCGGCGACCTCAATAGGCCCGACTATGGGTGGACAAGGGATGGGGACTGGACCTTGTGCCTTCCCTCACAGTGAGAACCGTTGTGGGGGGGGGGGGGTGTTTTTATATTTATATTTATTCCTTTATAATGTTATGTTTTATTCTTATATAAGTGTGCTGCAAAGGCTACTTGAATTTCACTACACCAATTGGTGTATGTGACAATAAATGAACCTTTGAACCTTTAAAATGCACGTAGACAACCTCCACTGCCCCACCCTCATCGATCATTTTGCAATTCCCTCCGTTACCCCAGCAATTCCATCTTTTAACCCAGCAATGCCATCCTTTATCCCAGCATTTCCATCCTTTATCCCAGTAATTCCCAGTTTATCCTTGACCGCCAGGCGGTTTTGTTGAGTCCAATTTTGTCATCCAACAAAGGATTTGGGATCCAATTGCCCATGGAAAACGCATTTGCCCATGGGTGCCGACAATCTATCTCTGACCACAGTCGTGTTCATTGAAGATGGATCCAAACTACATTGATGAATGTTAAACATTGCATTCAGCTTCACGCCCAGAGAGCCTAAGCTTCTGGATGGGTAATGAAGGCAAGCACCCAATTCTATAATATTGCCCAACAATGGGCTCGGCGGTAGAGTTGCGCCAGAGACCCGGGTTTGATCCTGACAACGGGTGCTTGTCGGCACCGAGTTTGTGATCGCTGCGGGCTGAGGTGGGCCGAAGAGCCTGTTTCGGGGCACTGAAACTAACATTAAAAGAAAATGCTGAAGACTGCTAAACTTCTTGGTTGCACTCTGGCGGATGCTTCTCAGAGACGATAGGGCAAGGCTGACTGAGGAGACGAGCCGTCGATGGTCAACATGGCGGCCATGGGCTTTACCAACCGTCTCTTTGCCGCGCGGGGGAGTGGGGTAGGCGGTTCGCGCGGGAGGGAGGCGGGGGGGGGGGGGGGAGAGCGGCTCGCGGGGCAAAGTGACGGTTGGCGGCTCGCGGGGCAAAGTGACGGTTGGCGGCTCGCGGGGCAAAGTGACGGTTGGCGGCTCGCGGGGCAAAGTGACGGTTGGCGGCTCGCGGGGCAAAGTGACGGTTGGCGGCTCGCGGGGCGAACCCGTGGCCGCCATTTTTGGCCATCGACGAATCGCCTCGGAGCAGAATGCTAACAGCTGAAGGGAACTAGCGGGTCTCGGTCTAGTCCCACAACACTTTCAGGGGTGGTTCGCGTCGGAGAATATTGTGTCAAGGTGGGAGCTTTTAACCATTGTCTCACATAACTATAACAGTGATTCGAATAAATAAGGAAGTGGCAAATATTATTAGTTTTGAAGATACAGTGGCGCAGCGGTAGAGTTACAGCGCTAGAGACTCGGGTTCGATCCCGACTACGGGTGTTGTCTGTATGGAGTTTGTACGTTGTCCCTGTGACCGCGCGGGTTTTCTCCGGTTTTCTCCCACACTCCAAAGACGTACAGGTTTGTCGGTTAATTGTCTTGGTATAATTGTAAATTACCCGTGGTGTGTATGGGACAGTGATAGTGTGCAGGGATCGCTGGTCGGCAGGGACTCGGTGGGCTGAAGGGCCTGATTCCGTGCTGTATTTCTAAACCACTATAAAAGTGGTCACTCAAATGCTGGGGTCACTCAGCGGGACAGGCAGCATCTCTGCATGGAAGGAATGGGTGAGATTTCCGACCGGGAGTCAGGACAGAGGGAGAGATAAGGAAGGGTAAGGTGTGAAAACGAGACACAATGGAGATGCAGTTCAAAGAAAATATAGAATAGATCATTGTTAGCTGGGAGAAGGTGACAATAAAGCATACAGGGATAAAATGTCAGAACAGTCAGACTAGTCGGGGAACTAGGGAGGAGGAGGAATGGAGAGAGAGAGGAAAAGCAAGGGTTAATTTAAGTTCGAGAAGTCATAATTTAGCAATGTTACAAAATTTGGAGATTTAAAAAGTCAAGTCTACAATTTATCCCATCAGATAAAGCATAAAAAGAATTTTAATTTGACACATAATTCACTTTCATATCTTCAGTATTAAAAAAAGTGATGGCTTTTTTCATACTCGGAAATTAGCATCTTGTTCCCTATTGCTTTTCCATTGACTTAACACAAAAGCTGTGATCAAGGACAGTCAAAAGCCCATAACTTTCTTAAAAATTAAGAGAACTGAATGAAATTTTCAGTTATTATAGATTGAAGCATTTTGAAACAAATATGAAACAATCTTACTTGGATGACCTGAAATTAAAGCATATAATTAGTTAGTTACCCAATTGTAGCTAATTACAAAATTCAATTACTAGATCTAAACATCTATCCATTTCTTAAGAAAAGGTTAACATTTTTTAAAAGCCTAAGTGTCCAAATAACAGTCACACAAGAATTCACAATATAACATGATTTTTAAATCTCATTGTCATGAATTTATAGGCCAAATGGAAGGAATTTAGTGTTTAATTCCTGTAAATTAATGGGCATTTAAATCATCTTGCGAGTGGATTTTTGTGGAACGCGCTGGTTTGGAACGTTGCAGTTGCAGTGAATTAAACCCCAATATCGTCAGGAAAAATACTGCCGGTTCGTATATTTACATAAGCACATTTTCGCAACTTGAAATTTTTATTAAAGGCATCCTAAGAAGCAGGTTTATATGAAAAAATAAATGGTGTACCTTGCCTTGTCCCCTACGTGAAATCCGTCCCCGTTGTCGGCTTGATGGCATTTGAAGATCATTTTAAATTTACTCCAACAATTAAATTATAAAGCGCTAATTCTAATAAACTTAATAAAACGGCAGTCTAAGCGATTTTTCTTTAGCGACTAAACAGCCTGACAGACATCGATTTCATTAGACTGCACAAATATCGCATTTTAAACCCACCCCCCTCTCAAAGACGCCAAAGTCGCGCACACGGGCAGTGACAGAACTGCAGCGCCGCTGAAGGTAAGTTTTGTAACATACTTACATAATTCATACAGATGGGAATGTAAGCTGCCTAAGTGAAATATGCGCTGTTGCTGCAATATGCGCTGGGCCTCACTCTGACAGTGGAGAAGGTCCAGGACAAAAAGGTCAGAATGGGAAGGGGCGATAAAGTGTTTAGCAGCTGGGTTTAAACTAGGTTTAGGCAGACTGCGCGGAGGTGTTCAGCGAAACAATCGCTGAGCCTGCGCTTGGTCTCTCCGATATATAGGAGTCCACACCTGGAACAGTGGATCCATTGACTTGGCCTCCACAGCCTTCTGTGGCAAAGAATTCCACAGATTCACCAACCTTTGTAGCCATTTACAAAATTTTGACATTTTAAAAATCAAGTCTGCAATTTATCCTATTAGATAAAGCATAACAAGAAGTTTAATTTGACACCTAATTCACTTTCATATCTTCAGTATTAAAAATGTTATGGCCATTTTCATACTCGGAAATTAGCATCTTGTTTCCTATTGCTTTTCCATTGACTTAACACAAAAGCTGTGATCGAGGACAGTCAAAAGCCCATAACTTTCTTCAAAATTAAGAGAACTGAAAGAAATTTTCAGTTATTATAGATTGAAGTATTCTGAAACAAATATGAAACAATCTTACTTGGATGACCTGAAATTAAAGCATATAATTAGTTAGTTACCCAATTGTAGCTAATTACAAAATTCAATTACTAGATCTAAACATCTATCCATTTCTTAAGAAAAGATTAACATTTTTAAATAGCCTAAGTGTCCAAATAACATTCACACAAGAATTCACAATATAACATGATTTTTAAATCTCATTGTCATGAATTTATAGGCCAAATGGAAGGAATTTAGTGTTTAATTCCTGTAAATTAATGGCCATTTAAATCATCTTGCAAGTGGGATTTTGTGGAACACGATCGATTGGGACGTTGCGATTGCAGTGAATTTAAACCCCATACGGCAGGTTCGTATATTTACATAATCACCTTTTCTCAACGTAAAATTTGGATTAAAGGCCATCCTATGAAGCACATTTATATGTAAAATAAACGGCTTTCCTTTACCTGTCCCGTACGTGAAATTGATCCCCGTTCTCGGCATTCGCGGCTTTAGAAGTGGCTTTTTAGTTTACTCCAGCACTGAAATTGTCCCGCGATTTAAAAAAAAAAAATTCACAGAACGGCCGTTGGAACAAATCTTCAGCAAAAGCTCGCACCCTGAGAACATATATGCAGGACAGGTAGGAGAAAAACGGCATTTTAACCCCACCCCCCCCTCAAAGGCGCCCAAAGTTGCACACATGGCCAGTGACAGAACTGCAGCGCCGCTGAAGGTAAGTTCTGTAACATACCTAACCTTTGACTGAAGAAATTTCTCCTCATCTCTTTCCTAAAAGAACGTCCTTTAATAGAAAGATTAAACAAGAACTTACCGTTTGAAGTTTGATCTTTATTTTATGAGAAATTGGAGTGAGAGCCAGCCCGCATGCGCGTCAATCTTCAAAGCAACTGTATGAAACCACTTGCACCAAATTAAACTATAGAAAGATTAATGACCCTTGACTTACCGAATGATCTTTATGTGATTCAGGGTTGCGAGTGGAGGGCACGTATTCTCTCACTCCAACCTCATAAAATAAAGATCAAACTTCAAACGGTAAGTTCTCGTTTAATCTTTCTATTTTATATCGATGTCTCGTGATGGGACTATGTGAAGTCTTCGAAGCTCTGTGGTTTCATGCAGTAAACCAATGTGTATGTGAACACACTACACAGACTAAACCATAAATGGTTGAAAGAAAAAACATAGGCCATTCAAACATGATGCTAATTTTACTTACATGTATATCGCCCTTAACAGAACCAAAGTCCCAGAACCAAATGTCTTAATGAACACAACACAGAATTCTACCTGCAAATTGTCCAGTTCTGTTAAACGTTTATTATAAACTTCCGAAAAGTGCGTTCATCTGACCATCCTGCTGTTGCAAGAATTGTGATCAAGAGGAGCCTCCATTCTATAGCTGTCGATGTGGCTGCATCCCTGGTAGAGTGAGACTTGAAAATATCAGTATTCAATCCTGCTTTCAACAGCATACACTTTATCCATCTAGAAATAATCTGCACCAACCTCTCTTGTGTGGCTTTTTATAACTTATGAAGAAAGCTTTTTCCTCATCTCGAAGGTTTTTAGTAACCTCCATGTACTTCTTTACATAAATAACAACACACAATCTCCGATCCGGTGGGTATACTGCCAGATCTAACTTGTACCCCACCGCGCCTGGCCTGCTCTGCTGTATCAGATCATCCACATAAATACCACTTTCTTGTCAGTTACAGCAGAGTTATACAGACAGAGTTTGTGCAAAGACTGAGCTCTTTGCGCTGAAATAAGTGCCATTAAGCATCACTAATTTATGAGTGAGCTGTTCCAACATCAGCGATGCAGCTGGTGCCGGGTTGCGAAGCAAACTTTAAAACTACTTTCACATTTCACACTTCATTATATGTAGGCCTTGGAGGGTTCATATTAAACATAGAAAACATAGAAACATAGAAATTAGGTGCAGGAGTAGGCCATTCGGCCCTTCGAGCCTGCACCGCCATTCAATATGATCATGGCTGATCATCCAACTCAGTATCCCGTACCTGCCTTCTCTCCATACCCTCTGATCCCTTTAGCCACAAGGGCCACATCTAACTCCCTCTTAAATATAGCCAATGAACTGGCCTCGACTACCCTCTGTGGCAGAGAGTTCCAGAGATTCACCACTCTCTGTGTGAAAAAAGTTCTTCTCATCTCGGTTTTAAAGGATTTCCCCCTTATCCTTAAGACACCTTTCATGAACTTTGACACCAATGGATGAGTGCCAATAGTTTGTTGTCCCAGCCCAAGCACTAAGTACAATGATAAAGCACTGTGAGCAGTGTTAATAGCGCTATAACTTAGACACTTCTCAAAAAACAAAACTGAAAGAAATTCCAAACATCAGCTACTTCTGCCTTAAAGTAGTTCAGTTGTGCATCCTCACAAAACTTTTTCCCATTGTATTATTTTTTCCCCCCCAAACCACTGCTACTTCTGTTTAAAAGTAGCTCACATGTGTCTCTTCACAAACCTTTTCCATACAACCATACAGTGATAAATGCACAAGTGTTAGGTTGAACTAACCACTGCTCGTGTCTGTGAGCAAATATAGGAGCTTCTTTCAGCAGACCTATTTACAATGGTTGAATAGGCCAATTTAGCGCTACTATAATTCATGTTGTTGAATAGGCCAATTTGGCCTCGTCTTGAATTATCTTTGGAGGCATCTTCCGATATTTATACCCTGTGCATCCCTCTACAATATTCCATTTCTTATCTGTGGGTAGGGTCACAGACATATCTGCAGAGTTTATGACAAAACCTAGATATGTAATAAATTTTGTTGGCTCCAGTATGGACTTTCCTGGATGAATAACAAACCCTAGATATTCTAGGAGTGCCTTTGTTACTGAAACAACTAACTCTGTGACACCTGATCTCTTCCCTACAATGAGCATGTCATCTAAACCCCCCCCCCCCAATAATATGCCCTTTAGATCTGAGTAGGGCAACATTGGCTTTAGAGTCTTTGTAAAATAGCCTAGGGTTGGACTCAACCCCTAAGGTAGAGCCTAAAATTGCCACAACTGGCCTTGCCAGATAATCTACAGATGTTGTGTGGTTCTCGTGTATTGGTACTGAATAGTATACATCTTCAAGATTGATTGAGGCCATAAAGCAATCCTCTGTAATCAGCTATTTTGCTGAATGAAAAATATCCATCTAAAAATGGGTATATTCCAAGCACGTGTTCAGACTAGCTAAATCCTAGAAAGATTCAGTATCCTCCACTATTCTTCAAGAAGATATTAGAAATATACCCCTCTTGTTTATGGCCAGACTGCTCAATCACACCCTATTTGTGTTGTTTCTCTATTTAAACTTGGATAGCCATAGTTTCCTCTTATGACCGTATATACGGGAGTCTTGGCTTTCCTTGCCGTGGAGGAAATTGATCACTTAGAAACTCAATCTTATAACCATTTGTGATTAGTAAGCTGAAAGGATCAGAGGTTATCTGTTCCCACCTGTTTTTGAACAGTCTCAATCTACCTCCGACTTGAATATCGTCAGCACATCACATGCGACTGATGGAAACATGTTTGCATACCTCAACGGCCCCCACCTCTTGGTCGCTTTGCTGTCAGTGGCTGTAGGTGTGATCAAGGCAGCTTCTAAGAAAGAGCTTGCTAAAAAACCACCAAAGCTGTCAATAAAATAATAGGCAAGAGGTGATTATCACCACCACCCACCAGGATCCAGCAAACCCTGAGACTGACAACACCAAAATGGCCCTAGGCAGTTGGTCAATAGTCAACTGACCCTAGATTATGCTCTGTCCCTTTGGCTCTGGCATCGTGGCCTGCTGGGGAACGATACTGAGTATGTGGAGTGCGCTGCCTCCATGGTGAGCGCTGTGAACCTGCTCATAAAAAAGGCCTCTGTCTTGGTATTAATTGTGTAGGCCTGATGCTCCAACCAGCCTCAGTGTAGCGTTATGTGCCGCTAGCTTGGTAGTGATGATATGCACGCTGTTAGCCTGGAGTCTTACCCACAAAGGATGTCTTACCACACCCACCGCAGCCTTGAATTGTACTTGCTTGCATAAATCTTCTCCAAAGAGATACTTGCAGACTGCATATTACTCGCCTTGCACAAATCCTTTGCAACACAATTGAGCTCAAACTGCATTACACTGAAGTGCCAAGGCGTCCACTGCAAATCAAACAGCTGAGTTCCCTCTACAGACCTTGCAAAGGCCAAATCGCTCTTGTGAGAAATCTCCGAACTCACGAGTTTTAAGTCTTTTGACTTTGTTTTGCCATTCAGATTGCCCCAAATGGTGGCATTAACCTTTGGAACCTCCAGTGTCTGGCAGTTATCAGGACTAGCATACTTTCCAGCAGTGTCCTGCATGTTCTTCTCATTCAGCTGATGAGAAGTCAAGTAACCAATGCTACTTGCTAGTACTTCCTCTAACGGTTCTCCTATCCCCAAGGGGATGGCAAATTTACTTACAAATGCCAGCAGCTCCTTTTTAGACTTGAGTTGAAGCATATCATCCACTTATTGAGGGAATTCGAGTTTGCTGTTGACTTCTCCACAGTCAGAATCTACCATGTAATACTCCACAAAACACCCCTCCTCTGAGCGGTAGATATCATAATGCAACCCTGAACCAGGTATTGCTGCCGCAGACATCAGACTGGAACTACCTGAATCGCTCGCCAGTGTGCGGAGCACATTCCCTTCGATCTACCTCTCAATCAGGTTTTCCAGTCTTGAGCGCCGACAGATGATATCCTTAATGGATGATGAGGCAATACCTTCCTGCCCAGAATTGTCTTTTTGGACATATTTTGCTATTATGGCCTTGGCCTTCCCCAAAGTCGGGTCGCCATACTGCTCCCGTTCGAAGCTTTTGCTTTTAATTATTCATTCATTTATTTTTTACAACACAAACCTGCCAGTCATGTAATAATGCTACTCGCCAGTTTGGCCTTTGACACTTTGCCTATCCCCGAGAGGATGGCAAATTAAGTTCCAGACAGCTGGCAGCTCTATTATAGCCGTGGACTGAAAGTATTTTGTATGTATTGAGGGAATCCTCAAACTCCCTGCCTCTGTGCAGGTGATATCCTCAAATACCTGAATTTAACTGCCTGTATGAGTGCAGTGCACTCACTCAGTTATCCTCACTCTTGTGAGCAGCAAGATAACCTCCATCTTTGATGTTGAGGCAGTGCTTCCCTGGCCAATAGCCAGTTCTGAGTTGGTCTTCCCTGAACCGGGGTCGACTAGCTGCTCCATTTTGGAGCTTTCAGAGGTTGATGTGCAGGCCACCCTGCCAGATTCTCTGAGCCCGGGGTCGACCAGCTGCTACTTTTTTGAGCTTTCACAGGTTGCTGTGCAGGCCACCCGGCCAGCGTCCCTGAGCCCGGGTCGCCAACCTGCTTTTTTTCAGAGCTAGCGGAGGTTACTGTGCAGCCTATGATGTCAGTGTCTCCAAGCCCGGTACCCCAAGCTGCTCCAATTCGGAGCTTCCACAAAGGTTTAAAAGCAGACCTTACCTGGCAACATCTTCTTCGGCCCCACGCTTCCAAACTGCTCCCTTTCGGAGCTTTAGATGGAGGTTGCTGTGTAGGTCCCGCCTGTCAGCGTCCCCGATCCCGGTGTGGCAGGCTGCTCCATATCGGAGCCTTGGTGGATTACTGTGCGGGTCGCGCCTGCCAGTTACTCTGAGGCCGGGCCACCTGCTCCCTTCTGGTGCTTTAACGCTGGTTGCTGTACAGGTCTCGCCTGTCAGCATCTCCGAGACCCGGCCGGGCCTCCTGCTCCCTTCTGGAGCTTTAACGCTGGTGCTGTACAGGTCGCGCCTGTCAGCATCTCCGAGCCCGCTGCATCGTTACTGCAAGGGAAAATTCACCTTACCTGACGGAGCATTTCCGAATGCATCCTTATCTCGCGCCATGCGTCGACGTATTGACGCGCATTCGGGCTGGCGGGTTCTTCATGTAGTCTCATCACGAGACTTCGATATAAAATTCTGAGGCTAGTCCCAGACTATCCCACTAGTGGAAACATCCTCTTCACATCCACTCTATCCAAGCCTTTCACTACTCTGTTTGTTTCAATGTGGTCCCCACTCATTCTTCCAAACTCCAGTGAGTACAGGCCCAATGCCAATAAACGCTCATCATAAATTAACCCACTCATTCCTGGGATCATTCTTGTAAAACTCCTCTGGACCCATTCCAGGGCCAGCACATCCTTCCTCAGATATCGGGCCCACAATTGCTCACAATACTCCAAATGCGGCCTGACCAACGCCCAAGAGAGCCTCAGCATTACATCCAGTTTTTTTGTATTCTAGCCCCTTCTTTACTACCGATTCGCGCAGTTTAACTTTTTGGGAATCCTGCACCAGCACTCCCAAATCCCTTGGCACCTCCAAATTCTGGATTCTCTCATTTAGAAAATAGTCTACGCATTTATTCCTACTACCAAAATGCATGACTCCCCCTTAGCTATACTATATTCCATCTGCCACTTCTCTGCCAACTTTCCTAGCCTGTCTATGTCCTGCAGAGTCCCTGCTTTCTCTGCATTACCTGCCCTTCTGCCTATTTTTGTATCATCCGCAAACTTGGCCACAAAGCCTTCAATCCTCTCATCCAAATCATTAATATACAACGTGAAGAGTAGCGGCCCCAGCACCAACCCCTGCGGAACTTCTCTAATCGCTGGCAGCCATCCAGATAAAAACCCTTTATTTGCATTCTTGTGCTGTCTGCTATCCAGCCAACCTGCTATCCATGCTAGTTATCTGCCCTTTGATACCATGGGCTCTCATCTTACTTAGCAGCCTTAGTGTGGCACCTTATCAAATGCTTTCTGAAAATCTAGGTGAACAACGTCCACTGACTCTCTTTTGTCTGTCCTATTTACTTGTTCAACGGATTTCAGCAGATTCATCAGGCAAGTTCTCCCCTTCGCAAAACCATGCTGACTTCCGCCTATTTTATCATGAACTTCGAAGTGCTCTATAACTCCATCTATCTATCTATCCGTCCGTCCGTCCGTCCGTCCATCCATCCATCCATCCATCCATCTATCTATCTATCTTTCTATCTGTCTCATCTTGTTTCTATGTGTGTGTGCAAGTCAACGTATCTAGGCCAAAATGGTACACGGTAGCACTAAATTTTTTGCAGAACCTTAATCAGCTTTTTCCCAGTCGTCGCCCTTGTCAAGTTTCCTTCAGATTGATGTTATATTTAACGTTATTGATATTTAAAGGTTTGAAAAAGCCAACTTTAAAAATATTTTACTATTAAATCCTTGCAGCCCCAGCTTACAACAAACGTCCATACAAAGTTGCAATCCAGGAACACTCCATGCTTCCACCAAGCTTTCACCTGAATGCAATCTCACAGTCCCCCAACATTTGCAACAATGTTGCCATCAGAGAACACTTACTGCTGCTCCTGCCAGCAAAGGAGGGGGAGGGGCAAGGGGAAGAGGAATTGGAATTGGAAGTGCTGGGGGAGGCAGGTGAGTGGTGGAATCTTACATTGGGGAATGGGTTGCGTTGGGGGCCAGGCCTCCCGTCTGACAGGGACCTTACGGGTCCCACTTGGTCTAGTATCTATCTATCTCCATACTTATAAAACTCTGATCTTGGATGTATGTGTATTTGTGCAATGTTTATGTGCGTTTCACATCTCGAAAACAGGACGTGCTAATGGTGACATTTTTACATATTCCTTTTTTTCACTTTGGTCTTTATTGCTTTCATGCATACACAAATAAAACACAAATATAACAACGAAACATAAAAAAATGCAGTGAAAATTACAACAGTGCAGCAGGGGGGTCAGTTTACAATTAATGATGCAGTATACAGAACTATTTTCTTATGAAAACATTTTCCAATAACTTACATTATTGTCAATAATATTAAACAGTGTTGATGTCTTTATTTTTATACCTAATCCATTTTTCCCATTTTCTGTTATACTCGTCTTCTTTCACTCTTAGACAATGGTTAAACATAGTACAGGAAATATTTGTGATGGAGAAAATGACATATTCTCTAAGAATGAAAGAAGACGAGTATAACAGAAATTATTCTCTAAGTCACAATACACTGAGTTCTGCTAGCTAGCAAGTGTAAATGCATTTTTTTAAAAGTTTAAAAAAGAGGGTGCATAAGGCGAAATGAGCAGCCCCTGCACAGTTGTCGGCTATGGGTGAGTGGTGGAATATTGTGTTGAGGAACGGGTTGCGTTGGGGAACCAGGCCTCCCGTGGGGCTATGGGTGAGTGGTATAATATTGCATTGGGGAACGGTTTGCGTTGGGGGACCAGCCTCCCATGTGACAGAGACCCAACTGGTCCCACTTGGTCTAGTACACTTATAAAACTCTGATCTTGGATGTGTATTTATTTGTGTGTGTGTGTTGTTTGTGTGCGTTTCACATCTCGAAAACACGACGCGCTAATGGTGAAATTCTTACATATTCCGATAGAGATTTATGCCATGATGTAAAAATTCGCCTTATCTGAAAATTTCATGCATTATTCCTTGGGTTATTTATGTTCAAAAATCTCTAAAAACTTGGGAAAAAACTATTTCGCTTATTCCCTGTGCTTCGCCCTGCTCGCAACATTGTTGCTATCCAAGTACAACGAGTTCTGCTAACTAGCAAGTGCAAATGTAATTTTTTAAAGTCACAGTACACTGAGTTCTGCTAGCTAGCAATTGCAAATGCATTTTTTAAAAGGTTAAATATGAGGCAGGCTGAATAAGGCAAAATAAGCAGCCCCTGAGCAGTTGTCGGCTATGGGTGAGTGCTGGAATATTGTGTTGGGGGAACGGGTTGTGCTGGAGAAAGGGGAACGGGTTGCGTTGGGGGACCAGGCCTCCCGTGGGGGCTATGGTTGAGTGGTGTAATATTGCGTTGGGGAACGGGTTGCATTGGGGGACCAGGCCTCCCATGTGACAGGGACCCAACGGGTCCCACTTGGTCTAGTATACTATTAAAAGTCTCGTACTGTTTCTATGTGTGTGTGTTTGTGTGATGGTATTTTCGCCAAAACGGTACATGGTAGCACTAACATTTTTACAGAACCTTAGCTTTTTCCTGTCGTTAATCCAATCAAGTTTCCTTCAGATTTAATGTTATATATCACAAGTTATTGATATTTAAAGGTTTAAAAAAGTCAACTTTGAGAATAATAACTGACTGAGAGGGAGATGTTTCTGGCAGCTTCCAGTGATGATGTCACAATGGCATCTCACAGTCCTCCAATCACAAAGGGATCTCATTTACACAAGCTGCCATGAACATTCCGACAACCAAAAATGACATCACAATGTGATCTCTGCTGCCAATACACAAGCTATGAGGGTTGATGGAGAGGGGGATGGGTGGAGAAGAAATGTTGTTTGGAATGGGACTGAAGGATGATAAACCCCCTGGGCCTCATGGTCTGCATCCCAGGGTCCTCAGGGAGTTGGCTCTAGAAATAGTGGACGCATTGGTGATCATTTTCCAATGTTCAATAGATTCAGGATCAGTTCCTGTGGATTGGAGGATAGCTAATGTTATCCCACTTTTCAAGAAAGGAGCGAGAGAGAAAACGGGGAATTACAGACCAGTTAGCCTGACTGGAAAGATGCTGGAGTCAATTATTAAAGAGGTAATAATGGGGCATTTGGATAGCAGTAAAAGGATTAGTCCAAGTCAACATGGATTTATGAAAGGGAAATCATGCTTAACGAATCTTCTGGAATTTTTTGAGGATGTGACAAGTAAAATAGATGAAGGGGTGCCAGTGGATGTAGTGTATCTAGACTGTCAGAAAGCCTTTGATGAGTTCCCACACGGGAGACTGGTGACTAAAATTAGAGCACATGGTATTGGGGGTAGGGTGTTGACATGGATAGAAAATTGGTTGGCAGACCGGAAGCAAAGAGTAGGAGTGAATGGGTCCTATTCAGAATGGCAGGCAGTGGCGAGTGGAGTGCCGCAAGGCTCGGTGTTGGGGCCGCAACTGTTTACCATATATATGAATGATTTGGAAGAAGGTATTAGGAGCAACACTAGCAAGTTTGCGGATGACACAAAGCTGGGTGGCAGCGTGAACTGTGAAGAGGATGTTAGGAGGTTGCAGGGTGACCTGGACAGGTTGAGTGAGTGGGCAGATGCGTGGCAGATGCAGTATAATATAGATAAATGTGAGGTTATCCACTTTGGCGGCAAAAACAAGGGGGCAGATTATTATCTCAATGGGGTTAGGTAAGGGGAAGGTGCAGCGAGACCTGGGCGTCCTTGTACACCGGTCACTGAAAGTTGGCTTACAGGTACAGCAGGCAGTAAAGTAAGCTAATGGAATGTTGGCCTTCATAACAAGAGGATTTCAGTATAGGAGTAAAGAGGTTCTTCTGCAGTTGTATGGGGCTCTGGTGAGACCACATCTGGAGTATTGTGTACAGTTTTGGTCTCCTAATTTGAGGAAGGACATCCTTGTGATTGAGGCAGTGCAGCGTAGGTTCACAAGATTGATCCCTGGGATGGCGGGACTGTCATATGAGGAAAGATTGAAAAGACTAGGCTTGTATTCACTGGAGTTTAGAAGGATGAGGGGGAATCTTATAGAAACATATAAAATTATAATAGAACTGGACAAGCTGGATGCAGGAAAAATGTTCCCAATGTTGGGCGAGTCCAGAACCAGGGGCCACAGTCTTAGAATAAAGGGGAGGTCATTTAAGACTGAGGTGAGAAAAAACTTTTTCACCCATAGAGTTGTGAATTTATGGAATTCCCTGCCACAGAGGGCAGTGGAGGCCAAGTCACTGGATGGATTTAAGAGAGAGTTAGATAGAGCTCGAGGGACTAGTGGAGTCAAGGGATATGGGGAGAAGGCAGGCATGGGTTATTGTGATCAGCCATGATTACAATGAATGGCGGTCCTGGCTCGAAGGGCCGAATGGCCTCCTCCTGCACCTATTTTCTATGTTTCTATGTTTAAACATTGTGTTTAGTGGGGGAGTGTGAAAGGGGAGAGGTGAGGGAGAGAGTGACTGAGGGTAGGGAAAAGGAGAGGGAGGGAGAGGTGACAGAGAGACCATGGGATCAGCAGCTTCAAGGGGAGAAAGGAGAGAGTGAGATTTCCCTCCTTCCCCCCCCCACACGTGGGAAGGATTGAGAGAGACAGTGAAAGAAAGGCAGTTATGACGTCACAATGCCCTACCAGCTACAATGTTGATATCCCAGAACAGCAAATATACTTCAGGTAAAGAATCTGCCAGCCTAACCCAGCACAGCAAAGTTGAATGATTATATTTGGATAACAAAAGATGGCCTTGTCTTATGGCACCTACATCACAATAAATCTTAGTGCAATTGCATTTTTTTAAAGTTTAAAATGAGGGAGGGTGAAAATATTAGCTGACCTGCACTGTTGGGGGCTATGGGTGAGTGATGGAATATTACATTGGGGGAACGGGTTGCGTAGGGGGAACGGGTGAATGGTGGAATCTTACCTTGCGGAACGGTTTGCGTTGGGGGACCAGGCCTCCCATGTGACAGGGACCCAACAGGTGAGTGGTGGAATGCTATGTTGTGGAACGGCTTGCATTGGTGGACCTGGCCTCCCGTGGGGGCTCTGGGTGAGTGGTGTAATATTGCGTTGGGGGAAGGGATTACGTTGGGGGAATGGGTGAGTGGCGGAATAATCTTGTTTGTTTGTATGTATGTGTGCATGCGTGTGCGCTATATTCCAAAACCCTGCTACCATTTTTGGACCACCTTATTCACTATTATCCTGGAAAGTAAAAGAAACAAGTTTTGTTCGGATTGATGGAATATTTTACAAGTTATTGACATTTTAAACTTTCCAGAAATCACTTTTCAAACCACTTTTCCACTTGCCCTGCCCGTCAGCCACGTTACAATGATGTCACAATGGGATCCCAAATCTCATTTACATTAAAAAATCGTGATTTTCAAAAAAACAGTTTTAATTCAATTCTTCCGTTTTCATTAACAGCTAACATTGTGTTTAGGTTATTTTAAAGAAAAAACGCGATTTTCATTGTGGGGGTTGGGATTGGGGGGAGGTTTCATTTAAAAAAACGTGATTTTCATTGTGGGGGAGGTGGAAGAGGGGGAGGTGACGAGTGAGGGAGCAGGGAGATAGAGGGAGAATAAAGTGGGGGAGCTGAGGATGGAGAGTGGGGGAGGAGGGGGGTAGAGGGAGAGGAGGGAGGGAGTGGGTGAGATAGGAAATGGGAGAGGAGGGCAGTGGAAGAGGTGAGGAGGGAGAGGGGGTGGGATTGAGGGGAGATAAGGAGTGGGGGAGCAGGGAGATAGAAGGAGAGGAGGAGGTAGGGAGAGGAGAGCGGTTTTGGACGGAGGGAGTGACTGAGGGTAGCGGAAAGGAGAGGGAGGGAGATTGAGGGAGGGAGTGGGGGAGGGGAGGAGGAGAGGAAAGAAGAGGGAGGGTGAAACGAGGGAGTGCTGGGTGATGAGGGGGAATGGAAGAGGATAGGGGTAAGGAAGAGGGATGGCGAGGCGCAGTTCGGGGAGGGTTGCCGTGACTCACGTCACAACGGGGATCTCTGGCGTCACAACAGGAGCCCCTTGGCCGCACCTGTGCTGTTGGGGGCTATGGGTGAGTGGTGGAATATCGCGTGGGAGGAACGGGACCCAGCAAGTCCCACTTGGTCTAGTCCTTTATAATAATTCTTGTAACTATAAAACTCTGATCTTGGATGTGGATGTGTGTGTGTGTGTGTGTGTGTGTGTGTGTGTGTGTGTGTGAGATTTACCCCCTGGAGTCCAAAATCGGCTTACCTGAAAATGTTTATTTTTGAGTTATGAATAAAAATCTTCACAAATCCGATCAAAGTTTGAATTCAAAACGCCAGATTTTTTGTTGATGACGTGACAATGGATCTACCTGCCTGCCGTGCCGTCTGCGCGCGCTGCGACTGACGTCACCCCCCCCCCCCCCCGACCACTCTCCCCGTACTCGGGCCATGCCTACCAAAGATCATAGAGCAAAGCCTGCAGCCTGGAACGATGTTCGGGAACCAGCCCTCCCCTCTGACGACGTGTACCCCCTCCCCTCACACTCTACCCCACTCCCTCTCTGCCCCCCTCACCGTCCTTCTCTGCCTCCCGTGGGGTCAACGGGTAGAGGACGGGTATTTTTTGCAGCTGGGAGCGAGGGATTATTGTGTTCTGGAACCATTCCTCCCCTGTAACGACGCCCCCCCACCCCTAAAACTCTACCCCCCTCGCTCTCTGCCCGTCTCACACTCCCTTTCACCCACCCCTCCCTCTCTGTGCCTCTGTGTCCCTCTCTGTGTCTCTGTGTCACTCTGTGTGCCTCTGTGTCGCTCTGTCAGGGCTCAAAATTAACTGTTGCCCGGGTGCCAATGGCCACCTAACGTCCTGCCGGGCAACCTCAAAGTCGTGTAATTTTGCCCGGCTTGGCAAGCACCCGGGACAGCTGCCGTTCAACGGGCCCCCCTCTCTATCTCTCTGTCTCTCTCCATCTCCGCCCACCATCCGTATCCGGGTCCGGGCCGCTGGTTCTGCGCTCTCCGTCGCTCCTCATCCGCTGGCATGGCCGGCCGCCTTGACATGCGCACTGCCACGGCCAGCACATCCTCCCCCTGCACATGCGCACAACCAGGGCCAGCACATCATCAGCCGCCGTGCACATGCGCACTGTCACGGCACCTGGTCGGCGCCGGCCACTTTCTCTTTCCCTTTGCATTGTGGGAGATCTGGCCGCCATTGCTGTCCGGTCACCGCCTCACTGCGACCGCTGAAAACCAACGCAGAATCACTCCGTGGAGCTGGAGTAACTCTCTGGAGTAACTCTTGCTTCTTGGTTTCCTGGTCCTCCAAAAATATTCTGAATGGAATTTAAACTGGAGGTGGTGGAGGGTCCATCATCAAACTCCAAACTCTGAACAATAACAGCCTATTGCACTTTATCTGTTTATCCGTTTCGACATTTGATAAATGCCTTATCAAGTGACGTTTTGGTAGAGACCCTTATTTATACTCCCTCTGGTTTTAATGTTTTTAGTTTAATTTAAAGATACAGCGTGGAAACAGGCCCTTCGGCCCACCGAGTCCACACCGACCACCGATCACCCGTACACTAGTTCTATCCCACACATTAGCGGCGTAAGTCAAGAGTGTTTTATTCTCTCACGTACCAGTTAGAACAATGAAATCCTTACTTGCAGCAGCACAACAGAATATGTAAAGATAGTACTCTGTAAACAATGTTATAAATGAGAAAACAAAATGTATATTTATATATGAATATATCTATCTATATTTAAAACTCTGTGTGTGTTTCTGCCTGTGTGTGTGTGTTTCTGCCTGTCTTGTGGGTGCCAGCCTTCCTTTGATTCGTTGCTACGCCAACACCACACGCAGAAACGCCGAGATTTTTTCCATTTCGGTAGAGATTTCACTTTTCATTCCAAGTATCCACTTCTGATTAAATTTCGTCATGTTTATGTACACATTTTTAATAAAATCCTACTCCCCCCCCCCCCAAAAAATGTCAAAATGTTTTTAAAAAAACAGCTCTCACCCATAGAATGTTGGTGAACGTTCCATCGTGTGATGTCACTGCCCAATGCTCACATATGTCCAATCGGAATGGATCCATTTACATATGCCTTTGCAGCAGCCCCAGCCCCAGCCCTCCCCCCCCACCCCCGCAGCCTGTGTCGAAGCGCGTCATCACGTTTGTGGGAATAGAGAAAGAGGATTGGGGGTGATAGGGAATGGGGAACAGATGGACTGTCCCTACCCCTCCCCTTCCACTCTCCCACCCCCACTATTCCCCTCTCTCCCCCCCACCCCTCTCCCCCTCCCTCCACACACTTCCCCCTCCCTCCCCTACCCCATCTCCCTCCTCCCCTCCCTCCCCCCCTCTCCCCATCCCTCTCTCCCCCTCCCCATCCCTCTCTCCTCCCCCTCTCCATCTCCCTCTCCTTCCCCCATCCCTCTCACCCCACCCCCCTTCCCTCTCCCCCCTTCCCTCCCCCACCCCTTCCCTCTCTCCCCACCCCCCCTTCCCTCTCCAACCCCCTTCCCTCTCTCCCCCACCCCCTTCCCCTCTCCAGTCTTCCCCCTCCATCCACACTCTTCCCCCTCTACCCCCTAACCCTATCTCTGCTCTCTCTCTTTGATCTTTATCTTTTTCTCCGCCCTCTCTCTCTCTTCCACTCTGTCTGTACACACTCTCTCTGCCCCCCCCTCTAGATGCACCTGAGAGGTGAGGGCTATTCGTCAGTGGATAGGGTGGAGATGGGATAAAAGAAGCCCATTAATAAAATTAAGATAATATCAAGGGGTGTGATGAGTGTGTGTGTTTGTGGGTGCCAGATTCCCACCCCGCAACCGTGCTTTGGAGGAACAGACCCAACGGGGGGGGGGGGGTGGTTAGTGTGATGCCGCAGCCCCCCCCCCCCCCCGCAAACGCGCGTTGGGGAAACAGACCTAACGGGTCTGCACTTAGTCTGGTAACTATATAAATATACATATATATATATGTGTGTGTATATAATATTCATTCTCTCTCTCTCTCTCTCTCTCTCTTTTTTTCTTTCTTTCTTTCTCTCTTCCCCCCTCCCCCCCTCTCTTCCTAGGCCTCCTCCATGGCCAGAAAGAACTGTAGATGCTGGTTTAAACTGAACATAGACACAAAAGGCTGGAGTAACTCAACAGGTCAGATAGAATCTCAGGACAAAAGGAAAATATTACGTTTTGGGTTGGGTCTGAATTAAGTTCCTGCACACCTTTGGAATGTGAAGGAAACAAGAGCACCTGGAGAAAACCCATGCGTTCAAAGGGAAAAGGAGCAAACTCCATATGGACAGCACCCATATTCAGGATCAATTCTGGGTCTCTGGCACTTTTAGGCAGCAACTTTATGGCCAATGTACTGCCCCATAGTCTTGAACTGAATTAAAAATATACAGTAGCTGTGAAGGGGGACATAGCATCGCTTAGAGATTTAAGACTGAAAATGAATAGTTTCTTGTTTTTAGTAACCAAAGTTATCAACGTATAATTTTGTGTGTGTTGGAAAACAAAATATAGAGGCACAGCTAGCAGACTTGCTGTCTCACACGCCAGAGATCTGTGTTTGATCCTGTCCTCGGGCACTGTCTTTGTTGAATTTGCACATTCTCCCTGCAAGTGTGTGGGTTTCCTCCCACATCCCAAAGACACATTGGCTTTGTAGGTTAACTTGTCTCTGTAAAATTGCCCCTAATGTGTAAAACAAAGTGGGATAACAAAACTTTGTAAATGGGTAAACAAAAATGTTGGAGAAACTCAGCGGGTAGGCAGCATCTATGGAGCGAAGGAAATAGGCGACGTTTCGGGTCGAGACCCTTCTTCACACTGATGTCAGGGTGGGGGGGTGGGGGATGGAAAAAGAAAGGAAGAGGCGGAGACAGTGGGCTGAGGGAGAGCTGGGAAGGGGAGGAGAAAGCAGGGACTACCTGAAATTGGAGGTCATTGTTCATACCGCTGGTGTGTAAACTGCCCAAGCGAAATATGAAGTACTGCTCTTCCAATTTATGGTGGGCCTCACTCTGGCCATGGAGGAGGCCCAGTACAGAAAGGTCGGATTCCGAATGGGAGGGGGAGTTGAAGTGCTGAGCCACTGGGAGATCAGGTTGGTTATTGCGAATTCAACTGAAGTGTTGGGTGAAGCGATCGCCAAGCCTGAGCTTGGTCTCACCGACGTAGAGCAGCTGACACCTAGAGCAGCGGATGCAATAGATGAGGTTGGGGGAGGTGCAGGTGAACCTCTGCCGCACCTGGAAAGACTGCTTGGATCCTTGAATAGAGTCAAGGGGGGATGTAAAGCATCAAGTGTAGCATTTCCTGTGGTTGCAAGGGAAAGTGCCAGGAGAGGGGGTAGTTTGGGTGGGAAAGGATGAATTGACCAGGGAGTTACAGAGGGAGCGGTCTCTGCAGAAAGCCGAGAGGGGAGGAGATGGAAAGATGTGGCCAGTGGTGGGATCCCATTGGTAGACAAAAAAGCTGGAGAAAATCAGCGGGTGAGGCAGCATCCATGGAGCGAAGGAATAAGCGACGTTTCGGGTCGAGACCCTTCTTCAGACTGATGTCGGGGGAGGACGGGAAAAAGAAAGGAAGAGGTGGAGACAGTAGGCTGTGGGAGAGCTGGGAATGGAAGGGGAAGGAGGAAGAAAGCAAGGACTGCCTGCAATTGGAGAAGCCAATGTTCATACCACTGGGGTGTAAACTACCCAAGTGAAATATGAGGCGCTGTTCCTCCAATTTGCGGTGGGCCTCACTCTGGCCATGGAGGAGGCCCAGGACAGAAAGGTCAGATTTAGAATGGGAGGGGGAGTTGAAGTGTTGAGCTACCGGGAGAGCAGGTTGGTTATTGCGAACTGAGTGGAGGTATTGTGCGAAGTGATCGCCAAGGCTGTGCTTGGTCTCACCGAGGTTGATCATATGCTGAATAATCCAACCACATTTTTGTTTGGAAGTGGAAAGAAATAATAGAACTTGCATTCAATGCAACGTGTAAAAAGAGTTGATATACTGTATTATAATTTTCCTGCATGTCTTTGTGGTATATATCATGTCTTGTTTGGCACGGACACTATAATAACTGGCACTGGCCACTTCAATAACTGGCACTGGCCACTCAAATCAGCCACCCCGGACATGTTTATGATTGGTCTTACTGTATTTTAACATTGTTTTTATCTATTTTAACTTTATACTGTTCCATCAGGGACTGGATTGTTTTTAGTGTTGTTATTATGTGTGAAATGTTTTAAACTTCATGTGCGATGCTCCGGTATTCCCTGGGAAACGTCTTTTCGTTTTGCACTGCACAACTGTTGCTTGCAAGATGACAATATAGGAATTGAATTGAATTGAATTGAATTGAATTGAATATGTTTAGTTTGTGATTTCATTTGAAGCAGAAATAATATGTGAATGCTTCATTGACCATCATTCCCTACTGGTAACTACGCACTTTGTCCGAGCACATTATCGCACACGTCATGCAAGCTGTCTTAAATGACCACCTAAACTGTCATTTGGCAACCTTAAAAGCTGCCAAGGTTGCCCAGCTAACAACAACTGTCCATCTCTGTGCCTCCCTGTATCCCTCTCTGTGCATCCCTGTGTCCCTCTCTGTGCATCCCTGTGTCCCTCTCTGTGCATCCCTGTGTCCCTCTCTCTGTACCCCCCCCTCTCTAGCCACGCCTGTGAGTTGGGAGCTATACGTGAGTGGATAGGGGAGGGGATGGGGTAAAAGGAGTGAATGAATAATATTAATATAATATCAATGGGGGTGGTTAGTGCGTGTGTGTGAGGAGTTGGTGTGTGTGTGTGACGCCGCAGGCTGCCTCCTCCCCCCACAACCGTGCGTTGAGGGGACGAGACCCAACGGATCCCACTTGGTCTAGTGACTCTAAAATCAAAAATCTTACCAACCACTGAAGGAAGACTAACCGGCCTATCGTTCTCACTATTGCTCCCTTCTTTTACAGAGGGATAATATTGGCAATTTTCCAATCATCTGGAACCACTCCTGACTCTGGTGATTCTTGAAATATCACTTTTAATGCCTCCACAATCTCTAAAGCCACCTCTTTCAGAACCCCAGGGATTAGTCCATCCGGTCCAGGTGACATCCACCGTCAGCATTTTCAGCTTCCCAAGCACCTTCTCCTTAGTAATAGCTACTCCACTAACTTCTACCCCCTGACTCTCTTGAATTTCAGGCACTTTGCTCTTACCTCTTTCTTACTCTTTATATAACTGTCATTCCTGCTAGGGTCCCTTGCCAGTCAACTTTGGCCAGCTCTTCCCTCATGCCTCTGTACTCCCCTTTGCTCAGCTATACCGATATATTCCATTTCACCTTCTTCCTCTCCATTTGCAGGTTAAATCTTATCATGTTGTGGTTGTTACCTCCCAGTGGTTCTTTTACCTTGAGTTCTCCTTTCAAATCCAGTTTATTACACCATACTAAATCCAGAATTGCCTTTTCCCTGGTTGGTTCCACTACAAGCATCTCGGAGGCACCCTTTCTTCCAGTACTAACCTGATTTTCCCAGTCTACCTGCATATTGAAATCTTCCATGACCAGCATAGCATTGCCTTTCCATCTGTGAAATGGCGTGGAGATGGGAAAATGTAGCTAGAGGTGGCAAACATATTGGAGGATATGATGCCCGGGTATGGAACACCTCATCTTCGGCGCAGATGTGGCGTAGACAGAGAAAATGGGAGTAGGGAATAGAGTCTTTGCAGGAGGCAGGGTGGGAAGAAGTGTTCTTCCTTATCTCTGTGTCTCCCTCTCCCCTGACTCTCAGTCTGAAGAAGGGTCTTGATGTGAAACGTCACCCATTCGTTCTATCCAGAGATGCTGCCTGTCCCGCTAAGTTACTCCAGCATTTTGTGTCTACGGTGTAAACCAACATCTGCAGTTCTTACTAAACTTATAAAGGTGTTTTGAATAAATAAGGAAATGGGGAATATTTTTAGTTTTATAGTTAGTTTTAGAGATAGAGCATGGAAACATGCCCTTTAGCAGTGACAGCATGTGATGTGCAGCCAAGATGCTCTTGTATTTTTTCTTAAATCGAAACAGCCAATATATCACAGCCTGGATGTTAGGGTGGGAAATAGTTTTCTGAGATTTAGTTTAGAGATATTGCGTGGAAACTGGGCTTTTGGCCCACTTGGTCCACATTGATCAACCATTCGCATTAGTTCTGTGTTATCCTACTTTTGGGTGACTATGTTGGTGTTGCTTCTGACATTCATCTAGAAGCCAAATTTCTTTAAATTATTGTCAATTTCTGCCGTGCTCTTATGTTTGTATCTGACCCTTCCCTTTTCTGACTTGATTTTTCGAACTTCATTTTGAGGGATATGTTAGCAAACTGTATCCACTCTAAAACCACTGACTCCCTCAGTTATCTCAATTGCATATCCAACCCATGTCATTGTGATGCTCCATTCCTTGTTTCATTGTATCCACTCTGATGACAAGATTGTTCATGTTTTGCCTTTTAAAATATTGCAGTGAATTTTGGCATTAAAAAAATTGATTATTTGGCTTTATTTATTGAAAACCGTTGGCCTAAATAATGTTTTACAACTTATTTTAAGCTGCAATGTAATTAGTTATCGCACTCAAAGGTCTGAAGGTCATCGGCAAACAGCCTCAGGTCGTTACAGAGTTCTCTGAACATCTCCTGTTGGCATTCTGCATTGCTTGGCCACCTTTCTATCCATGTGTTTTCTCCAATCAGATATCTCACTCTGAAATATTGAAACACCAGTAAAAATGAGGACAAGCATAGGGAACAGATAAGAGACATTTTCTAAATGTATTCTAAATTAACAAGATGTCCATTAAACTCTTTGACCTTAACAAGGGTTCATATAGGGTTGATACTGAGAAGATATTTCCACCTGCAGTGATTCCTGAAGTTGAAAACCACCAATGTAAAATAATCACAATGAAAGATAGTGGAAATTTAGAA
>CM075992.1:4539129-4618708 GCA_038087875.1 Malacoraja senta
AAAATTGCCCCTAATGTGTAAAACAAAGTGGGATAACAAAACTTTGTAAATGGGTAAACAAAAATGTTGGAGAAACTCAGCGGGTAGGCAGCATCTATGGAGCGAAGGAAATAGGCGACGTTTCGGGTCGAGACCTTCTTCACACTGATGTCAGGGTGGGGGGGGTGGGGGATGGGAAAAAGAAAGGAAGAGGCGGAGACAGTGGGCTGAGGGAGAGCTGGGAAGGGGAGGAGAAAGCAGGGACTACCTGAAATTGGAGGTCATTGTTCATACCGCTGGTGTGGTAAACTGCCCAAGCGAAATATGAAGTACTGCTCTTCCAATTTATGGTGGGCCTCACTCTGGCCATGGAGGAGGCCCAGTACAGAAAGGTCGGATTCCGAATGGGAGGGGGAGTTGAAGTGCTGAGCCACTGGGAGATCAGGTTGGTTATTGCGAATTCAACTGAAGTGTTGGGTGAAGCGATCGCCAAGCCTGAGCTTGGTCTCACCGACGTAGAGCAGCTGACACCTAGAGCAGTGGATGCAATAGATGAGGTTGGGGGAGGTGCAGGTGAACCTCTGCCGCACCTGGAAAGACTGCTTGGATCCTTGAATAGAGTCAAGGGGGGATGTAAAGCATCAAGTGTAGCATTTCCTGTGGTTGCAAGGGAAAGTGCCAGGAGAGGGGGTAGTTTGGGTGGGAAAGGATGAATTGACCAGGGAGTTACAGAGGGAGCGGTCTCTGCGGAAAGCCGAGAGGGGAGGAGATGGAAAGATGTGGCCAGTGGTGGGATCCCATTGGTAGACAAAAAAGCTGGAGAAAATCAGCGGGTGAGGCAGCATCCATGGAGCGAAGGAATAAGCGACGTTTCGGGTCGAGACCCTTCTTCAGACTGATGTCGGGGGAGGACGGGAAAAAGAAAGGAAGAGGTGGAGACAGTAGGCTGTGGGAGAGCTGGGAATGGAAGGGGAAGGAGGAAGAAAGCAAGGACTGCCTGCAATTGGAGAAGCCAATGTTCATACCACTGGGGTGTAAACTACCCAAGTGAAATATGAGGCGCTGTTCCTCCAATTTGCGGTGGGCCTCACTCTGGCCATGGAGGAGGCCCAGGACAGAAAGGTCAGATTTAGAATGGGAGGGGGAGTTGAAGTGTTGAGCTACCGGGAGAGCAGGTTGGTTATTGCGAACTGAGTGGAGGTATTGTGCGAAGTGATCGCCAAGGCTGTGCTTGGTCTCACCGAGGTTGATCATATGCTGAATAATCCAACCACATTTTGTTTGGAAGTGGAAAGAAATAATAGAACTTGCATTCAATGCAACGTGTAAAAAGAGTTGATATACTGTATTATAATTTTCCTGCATGTCTTTGTGGTATATATCATGTCTTGTTTGGCACGGACACTATAATAACTGGCACTGGCCACTTCAATAACTGGCACTGGCCACTCAAATCAGCCACCCCGGACATGTTTATGATTGGTCTTACTGTATTTTAACATTGTTTTTATCTATTTTAACTTTATACTGTTCCATCAGGGACTGGATTGTTTTTAGTGTTGTTATTATGTGTGAAATGTTTTAAACTTCATGTGCGATGCTCCGGTATTCCCTGGGAAACGTCTTTTCGTTTTGCACTGCACAACTGTTGCTTGCAAGATGACAATATAGGAATTGAATGAATTGAATTGAATTGAATTGAATATGTTTAGTTTGTGATTTCATTTGAAGCAGAAATAATATGTGAATGCTTCATTGACCATCATTCCCTACTGGTAACTACGCACTTTGTCCGAGCACATTATCGCACACGTCATGCAAGCTGTCTTAAATGACCACCTAAACTGTCATTTGGCAACCTTAAAAGCTGCCAAGGTTGCCCAGCTAACAACTGTCCATCTCTGTGCCTCCCTGTATCCCTCTCTGTGCATCCCTGTGTCCCTCTCTGTGCATCCCTGTGTCCCTCTCTGTGCATCCTTGTGTCCGTCTCTCTGTACCCCCCCCCCCCTCTCTAGCCACGCCTGTGAGTTGGGAGCTATACGTGAGTGGATAGGGGAGGGGATGGGGTAAAAGGAGTGAATGAATAATATTAATATAATATCAATGGGGGTGGTTAGTGCGTGTGTGTGAGGAGTTGGTGTGTGTGTGTGACGCCGCAGGCTGCCCTCCTCCCCCCACAACCGTGCGTTGAGGGGACGAGACCCAACGGATCCCACTTGGTCTAGTGACTCTAAAATCAAAAATCTTACCAACCACTGAAGGAAGACTAACCGGCCTATCGTTCTCACTATTGCTCCCTTCTTTTACAGAGGGATAATATTGGCAATTTTCCAATCATCTGGAACCACTCCTGACTCTGGTGATTCTTGACAATATCACTTTTAATGCCTCCACAATCTCTAAAGCCACCTCTTTCAGAACCCCAGGGATTAGTCCATCCGGTCCAGGTGACATCCACCGTCAGCATTTTCAGCTTCCAAGCACCTTCTCCTTAGTAATAGCTACTCCACTAACTTCTACCCCCTGACTCTCTTGAATTTCAGGCACTTTGCTCTTACCTCTTTCTTACTCTTTATATAACTGTCATTCCTGCTAGGGTCCCTTGCCAGTCAACTTTGGCCAGCCCTTCCCTCATGCCTCTGTACTCCCCTTTGCTCAGCTATACCGATATATTCCATTTCACCTTCTTCCTCTCCATTTGCAGGTTAAATCTTATCATGTTGTGGTTGTTACCTCCAGTGGTTCTTTTACCTTGAGTTCTCCTTTCAAATCCAGTTTATTACACCATACTAAATCCAGAATTGCCTTTTCCCTGGTTGGTTCCACTACAAGCATCTCGGAGGCACCCTTTCTTCCAGTACTAACCTGATTTTCCCAGTCTACCTGCATATTGAAATCTTCCATGACCAGCATAGCATTGCCTTTCCATCTGTGAAATGGCGTGGAGATGGGAAAATGTAGCTAGAGGTGGCAAACATATTGGAGGATATGATGCCCGGGTATGGAACACCTCATCTTCGGCGCAGATGTGGCGTAGACAGAGAAAATGGGAGTAGGGAATAGAGTCTTTGCAGGAGGCAGGGTGGGAAGAAGTGTTCTTCCTTATCTCTGTGTCTCCCTCTCCCTGACTCTCAGTCTGAGAAGGGTCTTGATGTGAAACGTCACCCATTCGTTCTATCCAGAGATGCTGCCTGTCCCGCTAAGTTACTCCAGCATTTTGTGTCTACGGTGTAAACCAACATCTGCAGTTCTTACTAAACTTATAAAGGTGTTTTGAATAAATAAGGAAATGGGGAATATTTTAGTTTTATAGTTAGTTTTAGAGATAGAGCATGGAAACATGCCCTTTAGCAGTGACAGCATGTGATGTGCAGCCAAGATGCTCTTGTATTTTTTCTTAAATCGAAACAGCCAATATATCACAGCCTGGATGTTAGGGTGGGAAATAGTTTTCTGAGATTTAGTTTAGAGATATTGCTTTGCTCAGCTATACCGATATATTCCATTTCACCTTCTTCCTCTCCATTTGCAGGTTAAATCTTATCATGTTGTGGTTGTTACCTCCCAGTGGTTCTTTTACCTTGAGTTCTCCTTTCAAATCCAGTTTATTACACCATACTAAATCCAGAATTGCCTTTTCCCTGGTTGGTTCCACTACAAGCATCTCGGAGGCACCCTTTCTTCCAGTACTAACCTGATTTTCCCAGTCTACCTGCATATTGAAATCTTCCATGACCAGCATAGAATTGCCTTTCCATCTGTGAAATGGCGTGGAGATGGGAAAATGTGGCTAGAGGTGGCAAACATATTGGAGGATATGATGTCCGGGTATGGAACACCTCATCTTCGGCGCAGATGTGGCGTAGACAGAGAAAATGGGAGTAGGGAATAGAGTCTTTGCAGGAGGCAGGGTGGGAAGAAGTGTTCTTCCTTATCTCTGTGTCTCCCTCTCCCCTGACTCTCAGTCTGAAGAAGGGTCTTGATGTGAAACGTCACCCATTCGTTCTATCCAGAGATGCTGCCTGTCCCGCTAAGTTACTCCAGCATTTTGTGTCTACGGTGTAAACCAACATCTGCAGTTCTTACTAAACTTATAAAGGTGTTTTGAATAAATAAGGAAATGGGGAATATTTTTAGTTTTATAGTTAGTTTTAGAGATAGAGCATGGAAACATGCCCTTTAGCAATGACAGCATGTGATGTGCAGCCAAGATGCTCTTGTATTTTTTCTTAAATCGAAACAGCCAATATATCACAGCCTGGATGTTAGGGTGGGAAATAGTTTTCTGAGATTTAGTTTAGAGATATTGCGTGGAAACTGGGCTTTTGGCCACTTGGTCCACATTGATCAACCATTCGCATTAGTTCTGTGTTATCCTACTTTTGGGTGACTATGTTGGTGTTGCTTCTGACATTCATCTAGAAGCCAAATTTCTTTAAATTATTGTCAATTTCTGCCGTGCTCTTATGTTTGTATCTGACCCTTCCCTTTTCTGACTTGATTTTTCGAACTTCATTTTGAGGGATATGTTAGCAAACTGTATCCACTCTAAAACCACTGACTCCCTCAGTTATCTCAATTGCATATCCAACCCATGTCATTGTGATGCTCCATTCCTTGTTTCATTGTATCCACTCTGATGACAAGATTGTTCATGTTTTGCCTTTTAAAATATTGCAGTGAATTTTGGGCATTAAAAAAATTGATTATTTGGCTTTATTTATTGAAAACCGTTGGGCCTAAATAATGTTTTACAACTTATTTTAAGCTGCAATGTAATTAGTTATCGCACTCAAAGGTCTGAAGGTCATCGGCAAACAGCCTCAGGTCGTTACAGAGTTCTCTGAACATCTCCTGTTGGCATTCTGCATTGCTTGGCCACCTTTCTATCCATGTGTTTTCTCCAATCAGATATCTCACTCTGAAATATTGAAACACCAGTAAAAATGAGGACAAGCATAGGGAACAGATAAGAGACATTTTCTAAATGTATTCTAAATTAACAAGATGTCCATTAAACTCTTTGACCTTAACAAGGGTTCATATAGGGTTGATACTGAGAAGATATTTCCACCTGCAGTGATTCCTGAAGTTGAAACCACCAATGTAAAATAATCACAATGAAAGATAGTGGAAATTTAGAACTTTGCCTCGTAGGGAGCAATTGAGGTGAACAGTACAGTACATTTGAAATGGAGTGGAAGGAAGCTCATGTGGACTAGTTCAGCTGGATTGCCTATTTCTTGCTCCTTTGTTGCATCCAACAGTTATTCAAAATCCATCTGCAATTGGTCAGATTATTCATGTTGATGATGCGGGCATTTATGCTTTTCCATCATTCTGATTATTCCACAGATTCACTCATCACTAAAATGGTCAATACTATCTACTGGAATTTTCATTGGTGTGTCAGCAGTGGATAGAAAGCAACTTCCCAGGCATTAATGGCTGTTCCTAGATCCGGCATATACAGTAGATGTAGCAAAGAAGTCGTACCAGTTCCTCTATGTTTAAAAAGGTACAGCAATTCACAGAATACTCTAACTAACTTCTGCAGATGGTCTGTAGAAAGTGTCCCTGGACAGATTACAGCATATTCTTGTACGGCAATTGCAACACACAGGATTGTGAGAGGTTGCAGAGTGTGGTGTGCTCGGCAGCTGCCCCATCACGGGTATAGCACCACCTACTCATCAAAAGCAGCTACACGAGGCACAGAATCAAGAAAGCAGCATCAATCATCAAAGATCTCCATCATTTGGGCTATGCCGTCGTCTCACTGTTCAGAGTTTCTTTCCTATGTCATCAGGTTCTTGAACCCTACCTTTAATACAGACCAGTCTTGTGGTCAGCTGTTGCCAAACCAGTATGATGCAACCCAATAGAATGGTATCCTGATCTGGAAGATCATCATCATCGGCGGTCACTCGAAACGAGTATGACTGTCCTCTTTTGGGAGGACGCCTGTGTGTGACTTTGTTTAACAAGGGGAGACTGGTGCACAAATCCAGATGGTGCATGGGATCCAGTGCGACTTGGTATTTTCCCCATTGAAACTGAAGGCAATGATGGAAGGATTTTATTCTGGTTGGTGATCAGTGGTGTTGTGCTAGACCTTTTTGTCTGTTATATTTCAATGATTTGGAAGAAAGTGTAGATTGGATTGATGAGTAATTTTGCAGAGGGCACAAAAATTGGTGAAGTTGCGGACAATGAAGTAGGCTTTCAAAGGATACAGAAGAGAAATTGCAGACGTGCAGTCTGGGAAAGTGTAAGTCGTTGCAATTTTGGAATTTGAAATGCATGGAGAAAGTACAGATCATGGCAGGATCCTTAACATTATTGATGTACGGAGGCATTTTGCTGTCCATTAAAGTGACAATACAAATAGATGGAGTGGGGAAAAAAGGCATATCATATGCTTGTGGTTGGGACATTGAATATAAAAGTTAGAAAGTCATATTAATGCTTTGGTTGGTCGCATTTGGAATATTATGTACAATTCTGTTTGCCTCATAGGAAGGAAGCAACGGTGAGAGTTCAGATGCTTACCCGCATGCTGCCTGGATTAGAGGGTTTATAGCTGTAAGGTTGGAAAAACTTGGATTCATTTTTCTTTTCTGGAACATTGGTGGTTGAGAGGAGACTTGAAATAAGTGTGTAAAATTATGAGAGGTTTGATTTAGTTTAGAGAAACAGCGTGGGAACAGGCCCTTCAGCCCGCCGGGTCCATGCTGACCAACAATCACCCAGTACACTAGTTCTGTCCTTCACTCTAGGGACAATTTACAGGAGCCAATCAACCTTCAAGTCCTTGCAATGTGGCAGGAAACTAGTGCACCCGGAGAAAACCCATGTTGTCACAGGGAAAACGTGCAAATTCCGTAAAGACAGCACGTATAGTCAGGATCGAACCAGGGAGCAACTTTAGCGCTGCGCCACTGTGCCGCCCCTTAGAAAGGGGAGACAATCAGAACTTTTTTGCGAGGGTGGAAATGTCCAATTCAAAAGGACATAGCTCTGTCAGAGGAGGGAAATTTAATGAAGACGTGTGGGGTAAATTTTGATTTACACATGGTGGTTTACATTGCTATGGGTACTGGAAAGCAGAATAGATAGTGGCGTTTAAGAATGTTTTGATAAAGACATGAATGGAGGAAGATGGGTCATGTGCAGAGCAAAGGGAATAATCTAATTCACTATCATGTTCAGCACAGAGATTGTGGGCTGTTTAGCCAACTGCTGTGTCATTCTGTTTTATGTTCCACAGATCTGGTCTCCATATTGAAGACTATTCAGAATAGAGGATGTGCAAAAAGATTTAACAGATTTATTGAGTCATTGAGTCATACAGAGTGGAACCAGGCTCTTTGGCCCAACGCACACGCTGACCAACATGCCCCATCTATACTAGTGTAACTTGCACGCGCTTGGCCCATAACCCTCTAAACCTATCCTATCCAAGTACCTGTCCAATTCCTTGGATGGCTTTAAGATGTTGTATAAGAGGAGAGAGTCAAACTAGGTCTATACTCTCCAAAGTTTACAACAATGAAGGGTAATCTCAAGGAAACATTCAAATTCTTATAGATTTTGACAAGGTAGATGCAGGACAATTCCCTGGAGGAAGATTTGTTGTAACAGAGAAAGTAAGTAGGTAAGGCCTGCGTCACTTGTCCTTTGAAATATACAGATACCTTCGGACGCTTGTTAGTGTGGATGGTAAGAAATTAATTCTCAGCCTGGAATACCTAGAAGTCCCAGTCTTAAAACAAAGAATAGCCTTGCATGGTAAATATAAGAAGAAATGTCTCTTTCAAATGCCATGCCCCAGAGGGGTGTGTGTATATTCAAGGCATAGTGAAAAGATTGTGTTATGAAGTAACTCCAGATGTGGTGTTAGTGCAGGAAGGTAGGGCTGAGGTAAAAGATCAGTCTTTAAGTAGCTGAACGGGTGTGAAGAGACTCGCTGCAGTCAATTGGTTTTATTTCACCTCTTGTTAGAAATAACCTTTGGGGTTTCCCTGGGATCCTGTAACATACGATTGGTTTGTTATGAATTTGGACATTGATCCCAGAGAACTCAAATATAGCATTGACTGAATTTAATTGGTTGGTAAACATTGGGCTATTTTGACTAGGTGAAATTTGTTGCAGGAATGCAACCCCATTCCATTTTTTGTGTCTCAATTGTCTGTAAATTATTATCTAGGTACTTCATGCCTATTTGTAATCTCTCAGAAATTGTTAAACCTCCACAGATTACAATTTTATCATATTTATAAAAGTAATTATTTCATTCTTTAAGTTAGTTTCTCCAGTATTCAAATGTTAATTGTGCCAGAAAGTTGGAGAATGAACATGAGTTACATCGATTCGGATTTTGCAGCTTACCTCTCATCATCACTCCACAGGTCTGAGTCCTGTCCCATTATTAGATAATCATGGTTCAGTTCCACATTAAATTTATTGTTGCAGTGGACATGTGTGATTAGTGTTCTCACAGTATTTTGAGCAACTGCATCAGTTCCTAAAATGAAAATTCACACAATTACATGATAGACTAATCCCATCCACCGTTGTTCAGTGCCATCAAATTTGTTGGTAATGTGCTAAATAGTAACTAATTAACTCTTGATGCCTAATATGTATGTGACTTAAATGGCCAATGTTGTCCTGTAACTCATCACTTGCAATGAATTGAGAATCTTCATTTTGTTAATTAGAAAATAATTTTTGAGTCATATAGCCTTCTGTTGGGTGTATGATCTCAAAGCTATGAATGTGAACTCTGCATCTTTGTCATTTTGTGATCATAATGATGAAATGTAAGGCAGTGTATGAGAATGGTCTTGCTGTTTAGAATTTGATTACTTAGTTATTGATTGGTAGTAGATGTCTGTTCAGTAAGTATGCATGCAAGATACATTCATCTGCATAATGTGAGTATCTATAATATCCTTCTGTTCAAATGAATCTCTGTGACATGACAATGCAATTGTAGTAATAAAGAAATTATGTTGTGGGTAACACTTTCACAGCTGTACATTCTGGATCAGAACCAAATTCTTAGTTAAAAATTCAGATCTAGCCAGAAATGTATGCCTGCAGGTGCTGAAGGAAAGTTTGAAAATAGGATTCTGCTACTTATTCCTTGCCTGAAAAGGAGAAATTGGGGACACTCTTGGCTTTCCTGGGAATTTGTTTCTGGGAAGTCCTGCTTTGTTCACCTCTGGGCAGACATTTGCCTTTACTGCATGTACTTGTTTCAAACTAATCATACAAATTATAAAAATGTAGTCAATTAATCGCCAAAGGCATTGGCTGCTATCCTGAGATAATCCCAACAGCCATAAGTAAAGAAATGTCAACACCCCAATGGAATTGTTTAGTACGGGTACAGGCCCTTTTACCCAACTTGTCCTCTCTTCCTGAGCTAGTCCCATTTGCCTATGTTTAGCCCATATCCCTCGAAACCTTTCCTATCGATGTACCTACCCTAATGTCCTTTAATCCTTGTAATTGTCCCCACCTCTACTGCTTCCTCTGGCCATCACTGCTAAATGGGTTATTTCCATGGTCCAGTTTTCTTAATCTTGCTACTTCCGCTTTTGAACTACTTGCTTTGATCATGCTTTTGCTATAATTCTATGCAAACATTTTAAAAGTTTGCCCAAAAAATCATGCATGTCAAATAATAGTTTAGACGACTCTAAATCATGCTTTACAAGTGTACATTCTCAGGATAAAATTATCCAGATACTTGTACAAATTTTGTACTCTATTCCAACCCATGTATGACTAAAAATGTGCACTTCACATGTAGAACTTTGCCCATGGAGGTGTGTATATCCTTATACGTCTGTGCTGCCATGGTCCTCAGGTATAGAAATTACTCACCTTGTTTGATAAGAGTCAGAATTTTCATTGCGTAGTATATGTAATTGTCTCTCTTTTCCTTTCCAGTAAATGTCACTTTGTAAACTAAAAAATAAAATTGTTTTTAACAACAGTGGAGTGAACAATGGCCAAATCCAATTTGAAATGGCAATAGTATAATAATAATAATAATGGATTTTATTTACGGGCGCCTTATACCGAGGTCTCAAGGACACCATACAGAGATTTATAGAAAACATATAATCAGAATTTATAGAAACATATAATCAGTATGATCTATATCCAGTTCCAAAACTGGACACTTATGATTTTTGGGGGAACCTTTCCCATTCTGTATCTCTCTCACCTCTGCAGTAAATCATCCTTCAAAAGACAGATCCAACAGCCTCCGTGGAGGTGACAAAGACAACGAGAAAGAAAAGGACAGTTCTCGTATTTACATGAAGGAATATGGCAGTTCTGGTCAATGTGATACATGTCAGGAGGGAGACCAGAAGACCCACAAGGCCCATTGTAAATATCTGGCCATAGAAGACTGTCCTAACCTCCTGTAGAATGTGAACCCCTATACAATTGGGCAATGCTGAAAGAAATGTCATTCTCTCTGAAGATGCACCAGGGTGATTTCCATGCCACTGTCTACATGTGAAGAATGGAGATGTTTCCAAAAATATATTTCATGGAAAAATCTCAGTTCTTTATGACAGATGCAGAAACATCAAAATGTTGTAGCAATCCATTAATGAAAGTGGTATGTAGATTATTTATTCGCTCATGTTGGTTGACTTGGACAGTATGATGCAAAGACATCTTAAGTACACCTGTCCCTTCCTGGCTAATTACGGATTTGCCATATGTGTGGACAGGATCATTAGGGATATTTTGGTGACTGCTTTTGAAAAATCTCTCTGCTTAGGAACACATTATATTGCATGCTCCAAATGTCTGTTGACTGAACACATCTGGAATACAATGCTATTGATGGAGCACATTCTTATGGCCTTTCTGTTCTACCTGTTGCTCTCTGGATAAGAACAGTAGATTATGTGGCCCCTGTTTAAAAAAACATTTTGGTTTACAACAATCCAGTAGTTTAACAGTTATTATCTCAGAGTATTCTTTTAAATGTCAATTTTATTTAATCCCTCATCTGCATTGATAGGATTTGAAAAGCACAATTTGTGATCGACAGTTCAGTCGTTTGAAAATGGCTACAGTAACTTAACCACTGTCATCGAAACACTGACAGAAATAAAATGTGTTAATCAACATATTGGCCAAACTTGATTACACCAAGAATAATGAAATATGCATAAATCTTTACGATCAATCTGCTAGACACAAAGTGCTGAAGTTACTCAACAGGTCAGGCAGCATCAATGGACAAAAAGGATGGATGAAATTTTGGTTCAGGATCCTTTTTCTCCACACTTTGTGTCTATCTTTGATATAAACTAGTATCTGTAGTTATTTGTTTCTAAAGATCATTGAAAACAGTTGAAAACAGTGTGATTAAAGATAGGTTTACCATAATCACTTCCTGGGGCACATGAAATCTCATCACGTTTTGCAAGATCTCTTTGGTCTGTCTTTAGTGAAACGCAGCTTCCTGCAGATGCAGAAGAAAGAAAAAAATATTTTCTGAAGTAACTCTGCTTCATTTCTGTTCAATGATTGCCCATTGGTGAACTCTGACTCCTTTCTTCAATAGGCTATCAATATTACTTGATCCAGTAAGTGCATGACCAGCAAGCACTTTTCTACTTGCACACACAAATAAAATACTAGATTCTGTCTGCATTTTGCTTGTTGTGAGCAAGTTGCAATGAGAGGTGTGTGACAGCAAATCCAGCAAACATTAAAGTCTTCCCATGGACAACAGCAGCAACAAATAATCAAATATTTTGTCTATCACATATCTCCATTAAGCAAAGAAATTGGTCCCTGAAAAAAACTCTGGTTTAATAAATGCTGCAAATTCACAATCTATATTACAGCTGGCGTCCTGGTGCCGTAGCAACAACCTAGAGCTCAATGCTCTTAAGACAGTGGAATTGATTGTAGACTTTAGGAGAGCTCCCCCTCCCCTCATCCCACTCACCATCAACAACACCACAGTCACATCTGTGGAGTCTTTTAAGTTCCTGGGAACCATCATCTCCAAGGACTTTAAGTGGGGGACTACCATCGAATCCACAGTCAAAAAGGCACAACAGAGGATGTACTTCCTGCGGCAGCTGAGGAAGCACAATCTGCCACAGGCAATGATGGTCCAATTCTACACGGCCATCGTAGAGTCTGTTCTCACCTTCTCCATCATGGTCTGGTTTGGCTCAGCCACCAAGCACGACACCTGGAGGTTGCAGCGAATCGTCCGATCAGCAGAGAAGATTATTGGCTGCAACCTTCCCGCCATTGATGAACTGTACACTGCAAGGGCCAGGAAGCGAGCGGGCAAGATCATCTCTGACCCCTCTCAACCTGGCCACAAACTCTTTGAATCACTTCCCTCTGGAAGGCGACTCCGGATTGTCAAAGCTGTCACAGCCAGACATAAAAACAGTTTTTATCCACGAGTAGTTGCTCTACTCAACAGCCAAAAATCTGTAACCTCCCTTTGATCTGGTATTTTGTTGGTTCACATGCTTGATCAATGGTGTTTTATCATTAATGTCTTATTATTATTAATGTTTAGTGTTTTCTGAGTCATTCGTAACTGTCACTGTATGTCATGTTACTTGTGGGCGGAGCACCAAGGCAAATTGCTTGTATGTGAATACTTGGCCAATAAACTTACTTACTTACTTACTAAAAGTCTGATCTTGATCACTTCCAGTTACATAGATACATAGAAAATAGGTGCAGGAGTAGGCCATTCGGCCCTTCGAGCCTGCACCGCCATTCAATATGATCATGGCTGATCATCCAACTCAGTATCCCGTACCTGCCTTCTCTCCATACCCCCTGATCCCTTTAGCCACAAGGGCCACATCTAACTCCCTCTTAAATATAGCCAATGAACTGGCGTCAACTCCCCTCTGTGGCAGAGAGTTCCAGAGATTCACCACTCTCTGTGTGAAAAAGTTTTTCCTCATCTCGGTCTTAAAGGATTTCCCCCTTATCCTTAAGCTGTGACCCCTTGTCCTGGACTTCCCCAACATCGGGAACAATCTTCCTGCATCTAGCCTGTCCAACCCCATAAGAATTTTGTACGTTTCTATAAGATCCCCTCTCAATCTCCTAAATTCTAGTGAGTATAAGCCAAGTCTATCCAGTCTTTCTTCATATGAAAGTCCTGACATCCCAGGAATCAGTCTGGTGAACCTTCTCTGCACTCCCTCTATGGCTATAATGTCCTTCCTCAGATTTGGAGACCAAAACTGTACGCAATACTCCAGGTGTGGTCTCACCAAGACCCTGTACAACTGCAGTAGAACCTCCCTGCTCCTATACTCAAATCCTCTTGCTATGAAGGCCAACATACCATTCGCTTTCTTCACTGCCTGCTGCACCTGCATGCCTACTTTCAATGACTGGTGTACCATGACACCCAGGTCTCGCTGCACCTCCCCATTTCCTAATCGGCCACCATTTAGATAATAGTCTGCCTTCCCGTTTTTGCCACCAAAGTGGATAACCTCACATTTATCCACATTATACTGCATCTGCCAAACATTTGCCCACTCACCCAGCCTATCCAAGTCACCTTGCAGTCTCCTAGCATCCTCCTCACAGCTAACACTGCCCCCCAGCTTAGTGTCATCCGCAAACTTGGAGATGTTGCTTTCAATTCCCTCGTCCAGATCATTAATATAAATTGTAAATAGCTGGGGTCCCAGCACTGAGCCTTGCGGTACCCCACTAGTCACTGCCTGCCATTGTGAAAAGGACCCGTTTACTCCTACTCTTTGCTTCCTGTTTGCCAGCCAGTTCTCTATCCACATCAATACTGAACCCCCAATACCGTGTGATTTAAGTTTGTATCCTAATCTCTTATGTGGTACCTTGTCGAAAGCCTTCTGAAAGTCCAGGTACAACACATCCACTGGTTCTCCCCTATCCACTCTACTAGTTACATCCTCGAAAAATTCTATAAGATTCGTCAGACACGATTTACCTTTCGTAAATCCATGCTGACTTTGTCCAATGATTTCACCACTTTCCAAATGTGCTGCTATCCCATCTTTAATAACTGACTCTAGCAGTTTCCCCACTACCGATGTTAGAATAACTGGTCTGTAATTCCCCGTTTTCTCTCTCCCTCCCTTCTTAAAAAGTGGTTCTGTATATTAATTTTACAGTTCTGTATATTAATTTTAGAAAAAACGCTGTCACTTACGGCTCTGATTTTTGGCCATCTTACTCAGAGTCCCCCTCCGCTGCGCAGGACAAGAGGTTTTTCCCATCGAATGAAAAATAAAAGAGTTATTAGTGTTTAAAAATGTTGAGATTCTCTCTCCTGAAGGCCACGCCCCTTCCGGAGGGACTATAAAACCCGGAAGTGTTGAGTGCCTCAGTCAGTCTCTGCAAGATGGGGGAAGCAATAGGGTCACGTCTCTCAGTCTGAGCTGTGAATAACACTGAATAACACAGTCTACTAAACTGAGTGTGGTTTTACTGACCTTGAGTGCCCTTAATGTGGTTTGAAAATGAAAATGTGTTTGGTTTGAAATAAAGCACAGCAAATGGTCGGTGGTGGTTGGTTTGGACTAAAGCACAGCAAATGGTTGGTGGTGGTTGGTTTGGATTAAAGCACGATTAAAAGTCTAAACTTGACAACTTCCTGTTTGCACTGCATATTGATTTTAGATAAAACGCTACCACTTACGGCTGTGATTTTTGGCCATATTACTCAGTCCCCCTCCGCTCATCAGGTGCAGAGGATTCTACCCATCAATGAAAAATAAAAGTGTTATTAGTGTTTAAATAATGTTGAGAATCTCTCTCCTGTCAATCACACCATGAAGGACACGCCCCTTCCGGTGGGAGGGATTATAAAACCTGGAAATGTGGGTGTGGCTCAGTCTCTGCAAGATGGGGGAGGTAGCGGTCACGACTCTGAGCTGTGAATCAACTGAACACACTGAATGTTTACTGAACTGTGAGTGTGGTGTTTATGTGGCGTTTTGTGGTGTTTTATGGTGGTTTTACCCTGCATGAAATGGTATGAAATTGCATTTTAATTTGGTGGCCTTGTACCCTGCTTGAAATGGTATGAATGCACTTGAATTTGGTGGCCTTGGACCCTGCTTGAAGTTGTATGAAACTGCACTTGAATTTGGTGGCTTTGCAGCCTGCTTGAAGAGGTATGAAACTGCACTTGAATTTGGTGGCCTTGAAACTTGCTTGAAATGGTATGAAACTGCACTTGAATTTGGTTGTCTTGCACCCTGCTTGAAGTGGTATGAAACTGCACTTGAATTTGGTGGCCTTGCACCCTGCTTGAAGTGGCATTAAACTGCACTTGAATTTGGTGGCCTTGCACCCTGCTTGGTGGCATGAAACTGCACTTGAATTTGGTGGCCTTGCACCCTGCTTGAAATGGAATTTCAAGGAATAGCCGTGTCAACTGCCAGCCCACCAGCCATGAGTGAGCTGCCAGCACATCAGGCTTGAGTGACTGAGCTGCCACCCCAAGAATCCATTTGGCCCACAATTTCCATACAAGCCCTCTGGAAAACCAGTCCCTTCAGCCCACGCCCATACTAGCACTCCAGAAAGCCCCCCCACCCCCACCAATATTGGAATTGGTGGAGAGGTGGAATATTGCGTTGGGGGACCAGCCCTCCTGTGTGAACATGGGACCCAACGGGTCCCACTTAGTCTAGTATTTAATTATAGTTGTACTAATTGCTAAATCAATACTTTTTTTCTGTTCCTCCCGCCATAACACTTGCTCTTTCTGTTATCTGCTTGAATACATCTCTTACCAGTTTCTTCAGTTCTAGGTAAGATCATGTTTAATATACCCAAAAGGTACAATCATGCATTTTTCGTTAATCTTAATTCATTGGCCTATCTAGTTGAGTATTTTAGTAGCATTTAGAGTAAAAGTGTCATAGTCATATAGCATGGAAATAGGCCTTTCAATCCAACTTGCCCACACTGATCAATATACCCTACCTACACAAGTCCCACCTGCCTGCTTTTATCTTGTATCCTTCCAAACCTTTCCTATCTATGTCACTGACCAAATGTCGTAAATGGTGTAAAAGTACCTGCCTCAACTACCATATCTGGCAGCTCGTTCCATTTTCACACACCAATCTTTGTGTGAAAAAGATGCCCCTCAGGCCCTATTATCTTTCCCCACAATATGTTTTCATAAGAATATTCTGCAGTGGATAAAATATAGGCTAGACATTATAATTTTATGGTATCGGGCAACTGCTTTCCATGCAGGAAGTCAGTGGAAACCTGCGGGACTATTCTGCAGCTAACATGAAATTCTGTTCTTACAGAGATTAATCACCTGCAGAGACTGACTACCACCTTTAAATTCATGATGACACAAACTTATTTAGAACTGAGCTGTCAGACCTGTGGCTGGAACTGTAGATAGTCAAGGAGAGAATAACTATGCCAAAGAGATCGATGTACATACAAGAAATGATATTCATCTCATGGTGCTGGCTACCTTAGCAATCAGTATATTGCTGGATATAATTCATATTAAACATTCATGGAACTTTCAGATTTCACTGATGTTACCTCATGTAACTGCTACCGATCAGCAATCACAGAAATAGGTGCTCTGCTAACATGGAACTGACCATTAGAGCTTGTGGTCACAGAATCCTCCTATTCAATGTTATTTTTTGTGATGGTACACGCAAGTATGGTATACCAGTACCTCTAAATGGTTAAAACGAAACAGTTGTATAGCATTCCATGGTGTTGCGTGAACAGTTATATGTGTATTGGCATATTTGTCCTCTGAAACGGGCCCTTCAGCCCACCAAGTCCGCGCCGACCAGCGATCCCCACACATTAATATAGTCCTACACACACTAGGAACAATTTATTTTTTACATTTACATCAAGCCAATTAACTTACAAACCTGTACATCTTTGGAGTGTGGGAAGAAACTGAAGATCTTGGAAAAAACCCACACAGGTCACGGAAAGAACGTACAAACTCCGTGCAGACAACACCCATAGTCGGGATCGAACCCGGGTCTCTGCTGCTGCAATCGCTATAAGGCAGCAACTCTACCGCTGCGCCACTGTGCCGCCCTGTGTTAACTTGTGTTAAGTCATCTTGTTTTTCAGGTTTATTTTTAATTTAGGTTTTTAAATTGATTACTAGTAATTCAGATTTTAAGAAAGGTATGGTCTTTGACAACATTGGCAGACAGGATATGAATGAGCCACTTGCCAAGTAGATTTCTCTTTGTCTGCAGGGTAACTTGCTTTGGTTGCTCCTTCAGGCATTTTGTTTTGCATCTGAAATCCCTTCAACCACAGACCCTTACTGAAAATGATTAGACTGGCCTTCCAGCAATTTTTTTACAGTAAAGTAATTCTATATTTTCTTTTGAGTGTAGGCAATTCATTGGATCCGAATTTGATTCTGCAATTTGTGAAAGAATAGGATAGAGCAGCAAATAAACAGAGAATCTATCTTACCTTCAGCACATCTGCACACATCACCTTCGCATATTTTACTTAGCATACCACTGTGTTCGGGGACATTGTAAAATTTAGTGCAATTCTTTGCTGTAAAAAGAGGAAAAACTATGTGACTACAACAAAGTTCTGATTTCATGAAAATATCTTCAGTTTTGTATTAACTCAAACATGTGTATAAAAATTCTCTCTTGATCAGAAAAAAAACCCAAAACTAATTTTAGTAATGAATAAATTCAAATCCTTGCTGAGCATTTACTTATGTTAGATAGGTTAATGTTAATACATGTGCAATGAGTTGCATTGAAATTTTACCCTTAATTTGAAAATCTTTTGATGTCAGAATAATTTAGCATTTGTTCTTTTTTGGAAGAAAGCTATTATATACAATATTTTTAAATTTCCCAATCCATTGTTAACAAATCTATTTTGTTTTTTGTTGTTTCTACCCCCTAAAGAAATCAAACTAAATTAATAAGACATCCTTCTGAGTGCTCACTTGTATCATAATATGAATATATCTTGACAGCAGCTGGTTGAATGAGTCCAACGTTGTAGAATTGGTGCACTTTAAACGCAACGCAGCTTTCTTCGAGATTTGACACCTGCGAGACAATGTTATGATTCATGTGTCAGAACACGGTTGATCAGTTCCTGATTAGCTAAGAATTGTTCGGAAATCCATGCAGTATCCTAAATACATATTCCCTCCAGCACTGGTGCGTTATAGCTGTAGTGTTCCATCCACCAAATGAACCTCAGCATCCTTGACAGTACATCCTAAACATGTGATTTTAAACATAGGAAAGACAAAGGTAGCAGATGCATGAGGACACCACTGGCTACATGCCTGTATTTCCTTTCAAGTTGCACATTGTGCTTTCTTGGTACCTATGCCTTGATTGCTATGTCTTGATCCCACTATCATCACTGGAAAATATTCTATTGACCAAAGTGACAATACACACACTTGAAGCAGACAAGATTGATTATTTAAACTTTGAATTGAGGGTGTGGTAAAACGTTACACCCCACTCCTGTGCTCCACCACTGCCACAACTTAAACCCCATCCTGAGCACCAAAATCTCTCACCAGAAATTATTTTTAATCTTTTGAGACCAGGAAATGCAGTAGTGGACCCTCATCTATACAAGAGCAATTAAGGTTAGGAGGGGATGGGAAACAATTAAGAAGGCATGGTGGCGTAACGATAGCACTATTGTCTTACAGAGCCAGAGACCTGGGTTCGATGCTGACTACGGGTGCTGTCTGTACGGAGTTAGTACGTTCTCCCCGTGACCTGCGTGAGTTTTTCTCCGAGATCTACGGGTTCCTCCCACACTCCAAAGACGTACAGTTTTGGCTTGGTATAAATATAAATTGTCCCTAGTGTGTAGGATAACGTTAGAGTGTGGGGATCGCTGGTCTGTGCGGTCCCAGTGGGCCCAAGGGCTTGTTTCTGCGCTGTAAACTAAACAAAACTAAATCAGATGGTTATAATCACCCCGTTCTTATACTGTGGGTGAGCGAGACATGAAACAAATGCAGTTTACTGGCAGCAGTAATCTACTAGATATCACCAATCAGAAAATTATATCTGTTGCCATAAAATGACAGACCATAACTTCTTTATGAAGAGTATCTTCAAGAGTACTGAAAATAAGTATGCAGTTACAGCAGGCAGGGAAGAAAGCCAATGGCATGTTGGCCTTCATTGTGAGGGATTTGAGTTTAGAAGCAAGGAGGTCCTACTGCAGTTGTACAGAGCCCTGGTGAGACCGTACCTGGAGTATTGTGTGCAGTTTTGGTCGCTTAATTTGAGAAAGGACATTATTGCTATTGAGGGAGTGAGCGTAGGTTCACCAAGTTAATTCCCAGGATGGGGGGACTGACATATGAAAGAATGGGTCGACTGGGCTTGCATTCACTTGAATTTAGAAGGATGAGAGGGAATCTTATAGAAACATATAAAATTCTTAAGGATTGGATGGGCTAGATGCAGGAAAAATGTTCCCAATGTTGGGAAGTCCAGAACCGGGGCCACAGTGTAAGAATAATGGTTAGGCCCTTTATGACTTAAACGAGGAAAAACGTTTTCACCCAGAGAGTTGTGTATCTGTGGAATTCTCTGCTACAGAAGGCAGTGGAGGCCAATTCACTGGATGTTTTCAGAGAGAGTTAGATTTAGGTCTTGGGACTAATGGAATCAAGGGATATAGGAAAAAGCATGAACGGGGTACTGATTTTGGATTCTGATTCAGCCATGATCATATTGAATGGCGGTGCTGGCTCGAAGGGCCGAATGACCTACTCCTGCACCTATTTTCTATATTTCTATCAGCTTAATAAACTCTGAGGACCACTCGTGAGGCAGACATCCAAACTTTGAGAGGTTCTGAGTATTATCGATTACAAATGAGCTTTGATTTTGAACTACTCCAGTTATAGGGGTACTGTCTGTGCAGAGCTACTGATCACAGCACCAAACACCTGAGTTTGATCATCGGGTGCTGTCTGTGTCGATTTTCCTCCCACATCCCAAAACACATGCAGGTTTGTAGGTTATTTGGTTTCTGTAAATTGCCCTAGTATGTGGGATGAGAAGGTTGGATAACGTAGGTGTAAACGTCACCTACTCCAAAAATGCTGCCGACCTGCCAAGTTACTCCAGCACTTTATAGCAGCTTCTTGTTTTGCAGCCGTTTCAGCCTTGTGTGGGTGGTGCTGCTGCAGCTTTTAACACATTTACACTATGGGCCGGGAAAGCATAGCAACAGTTCTTCTTCCTTCGAGTACTAATGAAATTTGGTATGGCTTCAAACTATTCTTACCAATTCCCACAGAGGCACCGATAAAAGCGTTATCAGGATGCATGACAACAAGGTTTGGCAACTGCTCTGCCCAAGAAATCGCAGAGAGTTATGTATGTGGCCCATCAGGCAAACCAGCATCCCCTCCATTGACTTCATCTACACTTCGTGCTATCTCGGTAAATAATTCAACATAATCAAAGACCACCTGCACTCTGGTCATTCTCTCTTCTCCCTTTTTCCATTGGATAGACGGTTAAATAAAAACTTGAAAGCACGTAGCTTTAGGAACAGCTTGTTCACAACTGACCTCTCACAGCTACGTTTTTATTACTGATCTCACAACCTACCTCATTATGAGTGTCGAGTGGTGGCGCCATAAAGTGTGGCAGCCTTCCCTGCAGCTGTTCGTTCTTCACCCTTTTTTAAATTTTTAGTTTGTTAAAAAGTTTTGTTCTGGAGGCCTTTTAGTCTTTTTATGTGGGGATGTGGGGGATGGGGTAAGGGGGAAACCGTTTTTTCCAGTTCCTACCTGGGCGAGGATACGTCTGTCTGCCGAGCCGCATCTTCGCCTGCTCTGCGCAGCCTACCATTCGAATTGGTGCGGCCTTTCCTACCGGAGACCGGCCTGAGCTGCGAGCTGCAGCTTCAGCACCACAGTGGAGCGGGGCGATGACTTGCCCGGATCGCTCTGTGGAGCCCCGGAGTGCCGACTTCAACATCGTGGAGTTGTGGTCTGCGGAGCTTCCAGCCGCGGAGGCGCTGACTTTAAACACCACGGAGCCTGGGATCTTTCGCGGAGGTCGCCAGTGTTGGAGCTCCGCCCAGCGCGGCCTACGGACTTCGGGAGCTGCGGTCTCCGGTAAGAAGTGGCCGTTTCGGAATTCCAAGCCGCCTAGAGCGTTCTTCCGACGCTGGAGTACCATCAACCCGGCGAGAGGGCCTGAAATATCGTGTGCCATAGCGGCGACTGTGAAGGCTACAATAGGCCCCACGGGTGAACATGGAGGAAGTGACTGAAGTTTGTTGCCTTCCATCACAGTGCGAAATGTTGATCCCGCTGTGAGGGGATGTTTTTTATGTTTAATGTTAAATTTTATAATATGTTTATTTTTATCCGTGTTGTAATGGCAACTCAAATTTCACTACACCAACTGATGTATGTGACAATAAATGTCCTTGTCCTTTGTCCTTTTGTATGACCCTTGTTCCTTTTCTCGGTAGCTGTAACACTATATCTTTCACTTTGATTATTTTGAGCTTAATTGCACTCATCTATCATATCATCTAACTATTAAACCTACACCTCCACTCCCCCCTCTCCCCACACCCACACCCTCCCCCACTCTCTCCTCCCCCCCTCCCCCTCCCCTCCTCTCCCTACCGCTCTCCCCTGTGTGTGTGTGTAGGGGGTCGTTAGTGTGTGTGACACTGCAGACCCCCCCCCCCCCCACCCCCCGTTCCCCCTTGGTCTAGTGACTATTAAAACTCTCTTCGTGCATTTGTTGCTTTGTTTGTTTTCAAGTCAGTCATATCTCTTCCAAAACCCGACGCCGTAATGGAGAAATTTTTACATATTCCGGTAGAGATTTACCTAATGAATTCAAAAATCTCATCTGAAAATTTGGTTAATTATTTCCCGAGTTTTTAAACTAAAATCGTTTAAAAATATAACTGCTACATGACGTCACAATGCCTTTGATTCTCGCGACCAGCAGCGCAGATTTTCAATGCGCAGCCTGTTACGTGGGTTGAAGCCCGTGATCAGGTCGTCCAGCGCTCTCCGCTTGGCTTCATGAAGTTCATCAACATGGCAGCGGCGGTTGTTATTGCAGCGCCGCCGCAGACAAGCGCAGTTGAAAAGTCCCCGTCGTGCCCGTTACAGGGGACGACATCCTCTCCGTCTCCCCCACCCGATCGTCTGTCCGGCCTGCTGCGCTATGTTCCACGCACAGCGAGTGAAGCCACGCTCCCTGCCCGGCCTACTTCCTCCAGCAGCTAACCGCTCCTCCCCGCTGCGAACCGCTCCTCCCCGCTGCGAACCGCTCCTCCCCGCTGCTAACTGCTCCTCCCCGCTGCTACCTGCTCCTACCCTGCTCCTCCCCCCCCCCCACCCCACCCCACCGCTTCGGGTTTCCTGAGAGATGCCGAGAGTTAGGCCCTGTACTAGAGCTCTCTCTCTCTTTTTTCACAGCCCAATCCTTCCTCTTCCTCCCCCCTCCCTCTCCCCTCCCTCTCTCCCCCTCTCCTCCCTTCTACCTCCCTCCCCTTCCCTACTCCCCCCCTCTCTTCCCACCTCTCCTCCCGCCCTCTCTTCACCCACACCACCCTCCTCCCATTCCCCCTCCCTGTCCCACCCCCTCCCCCTCTGCCCCCCTCCCCCTCTCCCTCTAACCCCGCTCACCCTCCCTCCTGTGTGTGTGGGGGGCTGTTAATTGTCTGTTTGACACCACAGCCCCCCCCCCCTCCGCAACTGCGCGTTGGGGGGACGGGACCCAATGGGTCCCCTTGGTCTAGTATATATTAAAACTCTGGATGTTTACTTGTTTGTGATCTTGCTTTCAAACTTGAACTTTTTGTTTGATTCACATCTCCTCGACGCGGTAACAGTGCCATTTTTACATATTCTGGTAGAGCTTTACCTCGTGATTTAAAAAATCCCCTCATCTGAAAATTTGGTTAATTATTTCTAGTTTTTTACTAAAATTGTTCACCAATCTGACATTTTCAAATCTAACAGCTGGATGACATCACAATGCCTTTGCTCCTTGCAGCTAGCTGCGCATAATTTTCAATGCGCAGTCATGAGCTCCGAGTTACGTGCCCAGTCGCCCTCCCTACCACGCCCCCCCACCCCCGGCTCTGGATTTAAGCCTTTGAACACGTGATCTAGTCGTGCTGCACGCTCCGCTGGGCTTCTTGAAGTTCAACAACATGGCGGTGGTGGTCGTTATCGCAGCACGGCCGCAGCTAAGCACAGTTGAAAAGTGGCCGTCGGCCCATCACAGAGGACGACCTGCTCTCTGTCTCCCCGCCCGATCGTGTGTAACGCTGGTGAGTGCGCTTACCCTCGCGGAAGCCACGATCGGCCGGCCCTCCGCTGTTTTCAGCGTCCTCAGAGCGCTCCGGGCCTCGCTCTGGTCCATGACAGCTGCAGCCTAGCTCAGGCCCGGCGCCTGATGGGGAGGCTTGTGCTCTGTGACTTGGGTAGGTCCTGCCTCTACCCCCTCCCCTCTACCCCCTCCCCGGTGCAGAGAAAGAGAGAGAGGGGAGTGTGAGAGAGGGGGAAGGAGAAGGAGGAGATGGATGGGGGATGGGGAGGGGGGGTGGGTGGAGAGGGGGGATGGAAAGAGGGGGAGGAGAGGGGGGGAATGGAGAGGGTGGAGGAGAAGGTGGGGGGATGGAGAGTGGGGCAGAGGGCCCTTCCTCTCTGCCCCCCCACTCTGCCCCCTCCATCTCTGCCCCCTCCATCTCTGACCCCCTCCATCTCTGCCCCCCTCTTCCTCTCCACCCCCCTTCCTCTCTGCCCCTCCCTACCTCTCGGAACCTCCCTCCCTCTCTGACCCTCCCTCTCTGACCCCCCTCCCTCTCTAGATAATCCCCCATTTCCCCCCCCTTCCCTCCACCCTCTCCCTCCACCCTCCTCCTCCACCTCACCCCTCCCCCTCCCTCCCTTGCCCCCTCTCCCCTACTCACCCCCTCCCACATCCACCTCCCTCCCTCCCTTGCCCCCTCTCCTACTCTCCCCCGTCCCCTCCTCCAGCCCATCCTTCTCCCCTCCACCTCAACTCGCCCCTCCTCCTCCCCTCCCCCCTCAACTCCCTCCCTCTCCCCTCTCCCCCCACACTGCCCCATTCCTCCCCTCCCCTCCCTCTCCCCCTCCCCCCTCATCTATCTCCCTCTGCCCCCTCCACCACTCCCCTCCTCGCCCCCCTCCACCACTCCTCTCTCTTCCCCCTCCCCTTCCCTCTCACTCTCATCCCCCTGTGTGTGTGGGGGGTGGTTAGTGTGTGTGACGCCGCAGGCCCCCCACCGCAACTGCGCGTTGGTCTAGTGTACAATACAATTTGACTGAATAGCACACAATGTTTTCACTCTTAATACCCGTAACAATAATAAACCAATACCAGGAATTTGTTATTTATTGTGCAAGACCTTGTGTTTGGCTTTAACCAATCAAGAACCAGCTTTAATTGTGCCTCAGTGGGTAACATTTCATCTTTCACCTTGAAGCCAGAGGCTTAAGAGCCAGGCTGAAGAGCATCCCTTAAGACTCAAGTTCTGAGGAAGTGCTGTCATCATGGAGTGCGCTGCTTTTTCAGGCAAGGTGTTAAACCGAGCAATGAAAGCTCTCATGGAAGATCTGATTGAAGAGCTAACGCTATTTCCTGATTATGATCAGGATTCCCCACCACAAAAACAGAAAACGCTCATAATGTTTGTGGGAGCGTTCTAAGCACAAAGTTTGTCAGCAGAACATTACAATTAAAAAATAAAGCTCGTTGGGAGGTATTTTTCTCATAATTATCAAAATATAAGAATCTCTTACCTTCTCTAAATAAATGATCAGTGATCCTGCAGTAGACAATGCCTTGTCTACTTCAAATCTTGATATATACGTCTCAATTCCATTTTAAGCTGGAAGGATGATAGAATATTTGTTTTTAATGCATGGTTTGTAAAAAAAAGTTCAATGTGGAAATAGTAATCTGATGTAAATATAAATCCATTATGTGTTTTAAAAGTCTCAAACCCACTTGGTGGTAGTAGCAGAGTTCAGGAGGCAGCTGAGCAAAAGGCTCAGAAGAAGAGGAGTACAATTAGGTTGGATTCAACTTGAATTGGGAGTAGCAATGGAACTGAAGGGTGGGAAAAGTACCAGTGTGGTGAAAGTGAGGGGGACAAGGTTCGCAGCAGCGGTGAGAATCAGTAGGTAAACATTTTGGTTCACATTCTTTGAACATCTCTTCCAAATTAACATTTCAGTGAAAGGTTCTCCCTGACCCGATTAACTGTGTGCATTGTTTGATTTAAACTGAGATGACATTGTTCAATCAATCAAGTAACCTGGAGTATTAAAAAACAAGGAACTGCAGATGCTGGTTTTACAAAAAATAAACAAAAAGCACTGGAGTAACCCTTCGGGACCCAACCCAAAACATCACCTATCCATGTTCACCAGAGATGCTGCCTGACCCGCTGAATTGCTCTAGCACTTTGTGTCTTTTTCTAATCCAGAATAATATGCAGACATGGTTCACAGTTGTTAGGTTATGGTTATTGCCCCATGTCGAATGTCTCAATATCATTAGAACACATCCCTTTTGTATCCTTAGTTGGAGATACAAGAACATTTCCTCAATATAAATTGAAGTCATTCTTAATAAATTAAAACACAACATACTTGATTCAGATCAGGGATATCTGGAGTGAATCCAGTTAACATGGAAACATCTAAAATAACCATTGAGGTGTTTGTTGCACCAAGGTAGCTGTAAAGGACAAATTAAAATAGATTAATAACAAGACAGATCTCGGGACTTAACAACAAGAGAAGGCAGTGAGCCAAATGAAGGCGTTTCCAGTATAGATACTCTCAGCAAGAGCACTTCCAGTGATGAGTACTTCTTAATTAGTGGCATACTCAGCAGAAAACACCAGTGTTGCACAGATTGCTCTGATATATCTTGTGAAATTTAGTTTACAAATTTGTATACAAATTAGATCAATCATTCGGCACTGTTCCATTCTGTGGATTTACGTGGTGGAGACTACCATATTCTGTAACGTTGACTTCAATTTGTACAATGCGTGGAGGTTCTCAGACTTAGAGAAGACTACAGAAGCATCCTCCTGCCAATGGGATCAGTGGATACATTGGAGACCCTCGGACTATATTTAATCCAGACTTTACTGGAGTTTATCTTGCACTAAATGCTATTCCCTTTATCCTGTATCTGTACATATAGCTTGATTGTATTCATGTAGTATCTTTCCGCTGACTGGACAGCACACAATAAAAACATTTTTCACTGTACCTCGGTACACGGGACGCTAAACTAAATTAAGTACCATCTTGTTCTCCAACACCAGCGTATAACCCACTGTCCAGGCGTGTGTAGTCTCCCAGAAGTAGTGTAACTTACTGACCCTGATGACATTTCTCTTTATCTGAAGGTAAAAGCTGAATTCCTTTCCCTTGCCACCTCCATGTAGTTAGAATGTGTGTTGCTGCTGTGTGTCAGGGACATGCTCACAATGGCTAATGTCATCTGACTGCAGCAGAGCAAAGAGGAGATTGGCACTGAAATGAGAGAGGTTCCATGCACAAGACCTGCTTTCGGCTTTGTGTCTGGATGTAAACCTTACTGACACTTTTACGGTTGGTATTTTTCTTTGTGGGAAATTCAGTTTGGTGTTCATGGAAAAACACTTGTTTGAACTCGGAAAGAGACATCTAATGCATTTTCAATTGTTTGGAACTTGCTTCTGCAAATAACAAACAATGTTTAGTCAATAGTTTTAAATTTGTGAATAATTGTTTTTTGTTAACTGAGGTCACAGAGAGATTTGAAGAAAAGACAAGGAAATGAAATAAGATCACAAATCAATTATGATCTGACAGTAATGCAACAGGCTTGAGGGGCTAATTCGACTCTTGAGATAGGCAATGTTTCTAATGGTTTCTCTAAATCAAAATTCCTGCTTGATTACACATCACAAACATTAAGCTCATTATGATCTGAGCTACTTACCGTGCGCAGATTTTTAGCAGGAGTGTATTTAGAGCACCTTCAGGTCGCTGAACTAGAAATATGCAAAACAAGGTAAATTACTGTAATCCCATATACTTCGATTCCTAATTGTAACTTTAACATAAATAAGTGTAATTTTTCATGAGATTTAAGTAGTTGTTAAAATTACTTTCTGTGCTCGCTTCGGCAGCACATATACTAAAATTGGAACGATACAGAGAAGATTAGCATGGCCCCTGCGCAAGGATGACACGCAAATTCGTGAAGCGTTCCATATTTTTAAAAAAAGAAAAAAAAAAAAAATATATTACTTTCTGAAGCATTATAGGCAGCACAGTGGCGCAGTGGTAGAGTTGCTGCCTTACAGCGCCAGAGACTCTGGTTCAATCTTGCCTATGGGTGCTGTCTGTATGGAGTTTGTACGTTCTCCCGGTGACTGCGTGGGTTTTCTCCGAGTGCTCCTGTTTCCTCCTGCGCTCCAAAGACGTACAGGTTTGTAGGGTTAATTGGCTTCGGAAAATTGTAATTATCCCCAGTGTGTAGGATAGTGCAAGGTGATCACTGGTCTGCATGGATTCAGTGGACCGATGGGCCCATTTCAACTCTGTATCCCTAAAGTCTAAAGACAAAGTAGCTGCTGTAATGTAATAGCCATCTGGACAGAGCAAGACTTCAGCCTATCATAGGTGCAGCTTTTGAGGGAAAAGTATTGACCATGATACCTAAAGGGCTTGTCCCACTTAGGTGATTTTTCAGCGGACTGCTGGCGACTGTCAATTCGCCGGCAGTCGCCTGAAAAATCGGGAACTGGAACGGCGACTGTCAGAGTGGAACACACAGACACATCGCAAAGGCATGGGCCAGGGCAAGCGGGGGGGGACGCTGTCTGAAATTCACACGGTGCAAAGCCATGGTAATACAGACACACACCGCGATGAACAGAAAGGTTAAGACAGCTAGCACAGTGTATGGTAAGTCCTTTAAAAGATGGGGAGGGGGGAGAAAGGGGGAGAAGGAGTGGAGACACTTTTAAGAAGCCAGACAACTTTTAATAAGACAGAGATACACAGCTGTGAAGTTCGGCGGGCATTTAACATTATCGGTTGGTTTTCCTTGCTTCGGAAAACTCGTGCTTACGTTTTTTTTCCCCCCAATGAGCCAATGAAAATGACCGGTCAGCAAAGGCGATTAACCCAAACTACCTCGAGTACCTATAACTACATGGCGACCCCACTACAACTGCATCTACGACTACAGGATTATCAATTTTCTCCAAGGCGACCAAATATTTGGTCGCAGAACATTTTTCAACATGTTGAAAAATTTGCGGCGACCATACTGAGGCCGCGACTAGTTCCCCTAATGCGGGAACTCCTCGCGACCATGAAGGAGACTCACCAGAGACCACTAGCGAACATGTGGCGATCATGTGGCGAGCGCAGAGTCTCCTGCACTCGCCTACAAAGTCGCCAAAGTGGACAGGCCCAAAAGAATACCATTCACCTGAAAGCTCAGACAAAACGTTCATTCATATCTGATTGACAAAATATCACCTCCATTAGTGCAGCATTCTCTCAGTGTTACACTATTGAACGATGTGGAACTGGACCATGTGGTTATATATCTGGAGTACAATCTAAATCCATGACTTTTTTGGAAGCTTTATCAACAGAGTCAAGTGGGTTTTTTTTTGCTGTCAACTTTTAACCTCATACCTTGATCCCACTTCAATGGCTATTTGTCTGATGCCTGTATCAGTGAAAAGAGTCAAATTGCTGTGGAACGATTTCTCTGGTCAATTCAACTTTTCAACCTAATTCAATATCTGCAAAATTGTTTCAGATGTGGAATTAATACAATGAAAAATGAGACAATTCCTTGAGCTCAGATGCTCATCATATCGAGTCTGACACGAGTTCCTTTCCTGATCCTATGCCCTGCTCGAACTATTCCAACTTTAAAAACATCCTGAAGCATCCATTGGCTTGAATAAATGTACAACAGAAAGGGGCCATTTGGCCTTTTGCATCCACATTAACCAAAAGCATACAAGATTAATCACATTTTTCAGATGTTTAGGGCTCAAATGCTCGACCAGCTATTTAAAAAAAAAGTGGCAATAGTTTCTCCATTTACCATCTTTTGAGGCAGCCAATTCCAGACCCCCACCGCTGATGATATCAATATAATTTTTCTCAACTTCCCTCTCATCTTTATTTCCATTTTTGATAATCTCTATCATTACTCCTGCTTGATATCAACTTTCCTGCAATGTTAATTTCCTTGGAAAAACCTTGCAGTATTTAAAGTGACATGCATGAAGATAAGCCTTAACTGCTGCAAAGTCTAATAACACAAAGAATCGGAAATAAAAATGACCCTTCGATGGAAGATTGGCAAATTATTACAGACTCACTGCTGGTACATATTACTGTGTTACTTCATCACACTCCTGAATTAAAAGCAAGGCAGCTATTTCCTGCTGCTAAGTTAACATCTTTTTTTTGGGTCATCAAGACCCTGGTTGTCTGACAGACATGTAGAGGGACTGACAGACGAATAGTTATGAAGCTGGGAGAGAGAGAAATGGGGGATTCACAAGCAAGATAGAGTAGAGATGGTTCTAGAGTGAAAAGGATATGGTGAGATCTTATTTAACTTTTCTTGACAAAGTACAAGAATTTCAACTATGAATCTTGTTTTTTTAGCTTGTATTTCAGCGTTTGCTGTGGACCAACTAGTACAGAGTAGCTAATTATTAAGAAATAAAGCTCCCATTGTATTGCTCACCTTTCTCAATATTTTCAACAGTTATTTTCAAATTGAAATTCTTACATTCCTTTTTATCCTTGGGCAACATTGCATAGTAAGTTCCCAAAACCTATATAATAGAAATAAAGTTAGAGGTTACCTGTCAGGAGTCAAGAGTCAAGAGTCAAGAATGTTTTATTGTCATATGTCCCAGATAGAACAATGAAATTCTTATTTGCTGCAGAACAGAATATGTAAACATAGCACACTGTAAACAATATAATAAACAAGAGTTCAGTGTATATATACACATATACTCACAAGTACACACACACATATATATAATACTAGATTAAGTGGGACCCGTTGGGTCCTATGTTCACATGGGAGGGCTGGTCCCTCGACACAATATTCCACCTCTCCACCAATTCCAATATTGGTGGCCAGTGGGGGGTGGGGTTTCTGGAGCGTTGGTATGGGTGTTGTTGGCTGCAGGGACTACTGGTCTCCAGAGGGCAAGTATGGACATTGTGGGCCAAATGGATTCTTGGGGTGGCAGCTCAGTCCCTCAAGCCTGATGAACTGGCAGCTCACTCACGGCTGGTGGGCTGGCAGTTGACTCACAGCTATTCCTTGAAATTCCATTTCAAGCAGAGTTCATGGCCACCAAATTCAAATCCATTTTCCTACCATTTCAAGCAGGGTGCAGGGCCACCAAATTCAAGTGCAGTAGCAGGGTGCAAGGCCACAAAATTCAAGTGCAGTTTCATACCATTTCAAGGAGGGTGCAAGGCCACCAAATTCAAATGCAGTTTCATACCATTTCATGCAGGGTGCAATGACACCACATTCAAATGCAGTTTCATACCATTTCATGCAGGATGCAAGGCCACCACATTCAAATGCAGTTTCATACCATTTCAAGCAGGGTGAAACCACCATAAAACCACACAAAACACCACTCTCACAGTTCAGTAGACATTCAGTGTGTTCAGTTGATTCACAGCTCAGACAGAGTCACGACCTCTCCCTCCCCCATCATGCAGAGACTGAGCCACACCCACACTTCTGGGTTTTATATTCCCTCCCCCTCCCACCGGAAAAGGTGTGGCCTTCATGGTGTGATTGACAGGAGAGAGATTCTCAACATTTTTTTAAACACTAATAACACTTTTGTTTTTCTTTGATGGGAAGAATCCTCTGCACCTGATGAGCGGAGGGAGACTGAGTAAGATGACCAAAAATGACAGCCGTAAGTGGTAGCATTTTATCCAAAATCAATATAGTGCAAACAGGAAGTTGTCAAGTTTAGACAAACAACCATTTGCAGGCAGTGCCTTTTCACTTCAACCCAAACCCCCCAAACAACCATTTCCAGGCAGTGCCTTTTCACTTCAACCCAAACAACCATTTGCAGGCAGTGCCTTTTCACTTCAACCCAAACCCCCCAAACAATTATTTGCAGGCAGTGCCTTTTCACGTCAACCCAAACCCCCCAAACAACCATTTGCAGGCAGTGCATTTTCACTTCAACCCAAACCCCCCAAACAACCATTTGCAGGCAGTGCCTTTTCACTTCAACCCAAACCCCCCAAACAACCATTTGCAGGCAGTGCCTTTTCACTTCAACCCAAACCCCCCAAACAACCATTTGCAGGTAGTACCTTTTCACTTCAACCCAAACCCCCCAAACAACCATTTGCAGGCAGTGCCTTTTCACTTCAACCTAAACCCCTCAAACAACCATTTGCAGGCAGTGCCTTTTCACTTCAACCCAAACCCCCCCAAACAACCATTTGCAGGCAGTGCCTTTTCACTTTAACCCAAACCCCCTAAACAACTATTTGCAGGCAGTGCCTTTTCACTTCAACCCAAACCCCCCAAACAACCATCTGCAGGCAGTGCCTTTTCACTTCAACCCAAACCCCTCAAACAACCATTTGCAGGCAGTGCCTTTTCACTTCAACCCAAACCCCCGAAACAACCATTTGCAGGCAGTGCCTTTTCACTTCAACCCAAACCCCCCAAATAGTAAGATTAAACGAGAACTTACCAGTTTGAAGTTTGATCTTTATTTTATGAGGAGTTACGTTGGTGATTACGTGAAGAAGACCCGTCAGGGCGCATGCGCGTCAATCTTCAAAGCAGCGGTGTGAAATCACAAAACACCAATAACGAAGTGACGTAGTAACATAGTAAAAACGAGTAAATTTTAGAACTTCCAGCTGACCTTTATGAAAGAGGGTTGGGCGTGGTGGGCACGTAATCACCAACGTAACTCCTCATAAAATAAAGATCAAACTTCAAACTGGTAAGTTCCCGTTTAATCTTACTATTTTGCTTCGGAGTCACGTGACTACATGAAGACTTTAAAGCTTTGTGATTTCATGCCGCAGATTCAAATCCCGGCTTCTCACTGCATTGTTTGACTCGGAACGAGAAATAATCAATAATGCATTAATGACATTTGCATGAAAATATGCAGTAATTCATTTATTTGAATAATATAATTAACAGTATCCCCATTAACCCAGGGGAATTTAAGCAGAACTTAATATAGTATCTGCAAACAGCCCCGTATTGGCAATAGGCCGATGGTAAAAGTGTTGAAACACCAACTTATTAGATCACCCGGCGGCTGCGAGAATATGGTCGACGTGACGTCCTTCGCCCTGGCCGCCGATGTTGCTGCTAAATCGAATGGGATGTAAAAACATCACTAACACCTGCAGCAAACCAAGACTTGTTTTAACCATCTTGAAATAGTCTGAACTGACACTATCTTGTATGGTTTTTCGTGAATGATAAACAATCTTGTTTTCATATTTCATAAGACCTTTGTAGCCTCAATGTATTGCAATAAATATGTCTTAACACATAGACATGGATCCATGGAATATGCTAATAAAACACTCTTGAATCCTGTCACACCTGACCCTACTTCATTTGAGTAGGTCATAAATGTAAAACAACATTATCCTGAGGTACGTCCATCCTGTGTATCTGTAACTTTTGTAATGTCTGCACTCTCTGTGCTTGTTACAAGTGCCATAAGCATGACTACCTTCATGCTGAATTTGGCCAAAATCAGAATCGTACCAAGTCCATTGATGAAGTAGCTTAAAACCACTCTATATTACAGATTGCCATACCTAGGTTTAGAAGGTCTGGAATTAAAATTCCTTTCATTAATCTGGAAACGAAAGAACGAGACTCAACAGGATGTCTTTCTGACCCCATCAATAAAAAACGAGGACAATGTACTTCTGGCTGAATAAATCGCACTATAACTCAACCCCTCATAATAGAGTGTTGAGAAAAGCTAAGACATTTGAGACATCTGCCGTACAACATTCAATATTCTTTTGTACAGAAAATTTCCCCATTCTTTACATAATGGGAAAGCAGCATTTACAGAGTCACAACCTCAGATTCGCAAATGTACTGCTTTTGAGTGCTCTTCCGCCAGACTGCTGTAAGCATGTCCACAGTATGCCCAGACAATCCTCTTTTTAAAACCTGCAAATTAACAGATCCATACAGGCATATAACGGATGTTACTCTCCAATTATCGGATACACCAGTAAATCCCTTCTTTTGGGAACGTTTATCAGAAACTGTGTCATTAATTCCAATATCAAAGGGAACCATGGCTGCGTAGACCAGTCCGGTACCACCAGTACCCCAGAGGCAGCATCCTGCTTCATTTTAAGCAGACACCGGTTTATGAGACAGAATGATGGAAAATGCATATAAAAACATACCACCCTAATGTAGCGAGAAAGCATCAATCGCTACTGTCTCCCGATGTAGTTGCCATAACACATATCTCTGTAACTGGTGATTGAGTCTGGATGGAAACAAGACGTATCTGGCTTCCCAAATCTGACTACTATATCATTAAAATCTTAAGATTCAACATCCATTCTTTGTTATCATGGAAATTCCCGTAACCTGGTGTCTGCTACTATATTGAATCTACCTGGTAGATAAATAGCTGAAACCAAATATTTGTCAACACACCAAGTCCAGATTTGATTAGCCAATTTGTCACATGACACCGACTTAATTCCACCCATACGATTAATACATGCCATTGCTATAGTATTGTTAATTTGAAGTTGAACATGCAGATTAGTTGTATTAACAACAAGCTTGGAGCTCATAAGCCTTCCAACAGCTGTAAAACGTTGATTCTCCATGTCTGCAAAAAATAATGCCTCTTCCATATTACATCTTTCCACAGATGGATACTATTTCAGTGGCACCAATCCTAGTGCACTGACATCAGTCTGTAAGGCCATGGAAGACTGTTCAATCAGTATCTTGCTCGAACTACTGGAGACATGTTAAATCCACCACTGCAAATCAGAAGCAGCATTTGTTGTTTAACTGCATGGCTTATCAAAATGGCCACCATGCATCTTGGTGCCTTTTCTTTTTGCCGTCTGTAGCTGCTGGTAGTGCAATGGCCCATATTGTATTGCTGGAAATAACACTAATTTTCCTAGCAAGCTGGCCACCTGTCTTAATTGAAGATTGTTGCTTTTTCAACAGCTTAATGCAACCATCAATCAGCTCTACCCTTTACCCAGGGTAAAATTACTACCATGTCAATTGAATCGATTGTGAAATTAAAATAATCAATTGTTGTAAGTGGCGTTAACCTTGATTTCTCTGGATGAATTAAACCAAAACTTTCAAAAGTGGATTGAACAATTGAGAGAGATAACTCACTAATTCTCTTGTTCGTCCAATTTAGGGCATCATCCAGTAAGCTGTCCTTGGACTCTAATTAGCCCCAAAATTGGTTTTACCAATTTAGTGAAATTCTAGGAACTGAAGTTTACCCATTAGACAGAACTTTGAATTGCCATAATTGTTTCATTCAGATAAATTTCAAATATTTAAATCTTACAAATGAACAGACACCGAGTAATATACATCTTTCAGATTTATAGGTGCCATATAACATCTTTTGAAATAAGTTGTTTGACAGTCTCAAAGTCTCCATTTTGAAGTGTCTATACTTCACAAAATTTTAAAGACGTGTCAGATCTAAAATACTCCTCACCTTTTTAGGTTGAGAAAATCTAAACACAATTTGGTGGTTTTGATAAACCAACCTTTCAATTACTTGTTTATAGACAAATTTTCAAATTCAGCTTGAACCCCGATCGCTTCTTTTTGTGAAATTGGAGTGTTCTGCTGGGAACATGCTGGATGGCAAATCACTATTTGGATCGAATCAATTCGAAACCTTTGAATAATAGAATAATGAATCTGAAGTAATTTGCTTCCAATATTGGGCTGTTTTTGCCTTAATATGTTACCATGAGAACCAGGTCCACCTACCTCCTTTGTCACCTGAGTGACCTGTGGTCCCTGGCTCCTGGCAGGAAAACCCATGCTTTTTTGTGTTCCCACTGCAGGACGCCAACTGCGCCCCTGCTTCAATGCTCGACTTGTTCCTGGTGTAGGCCCAGGATTCTGTATGATGTCTGAAAGGATACCTCCTCTTCACAGACTTGCCGACCATCGATGTTTTGATCAACCTTGCTGTTTTTGCCTCATCATCCAACTCTTTCCCACGTTTCGTGAGGTTTTTCTCCGAAGAGTAAGTTGAGTGACTGCACATTGCTGGGCTTTACAGAGTTGTTGCAACCTGGGGTTGATGGTGGGCCGAATGGCATACTTCCTAAAACAATTCATCTCGAAGTGGGCGCTACATAGCAACCCTAGTGCCTCTTGGTGCATCTCCATCCCTGGCCTCCATCCATTGTTCTTGCAAAAATGCAGTTGTTCCTCAACCCAGCAGCTTCAATATTCTCTGCAGTTTTATTTCTTAGGCTCACATGCCCTCGCCCATCTGACCCCTTATATCTTGGTTCACTGCTAGTACTTTCAGCAATACGCAGTTCCTTGGGGTCTCGTGCTTTTTTGGCATTTTCATCCATCGTAAGCTACTGGAGCTGATGGAAGACAAAATAGTTGATCGTAGAGGCCACTTCTTCTCCCAGTGGCTCTCCTGACTCTGACGGGGCAGCGAATCGTACTGCCAGGAGTAGAACATCTGGCAGCTGCCGTCTTCACTTGTATCGGCCTCACCGTCAGAGTCAGGGTCAGAACTCTCACAGAGCAGCGAATCGTACTGCCAGAAATAGAACATCTGGCAGCTGCCGTCTTCGCTTGTATCGGAGAACTATGCTGACACTGTGCACGCGCCTCATCAATGAAGGAGCTATCAAGCAGCCCTTTACTAGGTGCTGCTGACCTGGCTTCCGCAGCATGGCTCTGACATCACTCCTCCTGGAGTATGTCTTGTTGGAGCAACCTGTGTACAGGTTCTCCATTTGGAATATTCACTCAGAAAGTGGTATCCAGCCTTGGAGGTGAATCCCAAACTGACTCTTGCTCCATGGACCTGACTTGCATGTTGGCTAGCGCCCAACTGATGCTGGCTCAGTTCTTTTTCTAAATACACAAGTCCACAAGTCGCCCCACTCCCAGCCGGCGACTGTTACAGGGGTATGAGGCAGCCCTTCACCAACCGCATTCCCGCGGCTCTCTATCGGCTTTGCGGCTCGCCTCTTGCCCTTGCCCGTTTTGTTCATGGTGCCTGTGAAAAAATCGCAACAGACCACCACAGCAAACGGACCTAAAAAACTCCCCAAAAAGTGTTTTACTTACCTTGGAGTTGTAAAAACTACATTCCACTAGAGGAGCTCTGTTCCTCACTTCCGTGAGCGCCAATGCGTCTGACGTAATGACGCACATGCGCCCTGACGGGTCTTCTTCACGTAGTCACTCACGTGACTCCGAAGTAAAACAACCATTTGCAGGCAGTGCCTTTTCACTTCAACCCAAACCCCCCAAACAACCATTTGCAGGCAGTGCCTTTTCACTTCAACCCAAACCCCCCAAACAACCATTTGCAGGCAGTGCCTTTTCACTTCAATCCAAACCCCCCAAACAACCATTTGCAGGCAGTACTTTTCCACTTCAACCCAAACCCCCCAAACAACCATTTGCAGGCAGTGGCTTTTCACTTCAACCCAAACACCCTAAACAACCATTTACAGGCAGTGCCTTTTCACTTCAACCCAAACCCCCCAAACAACCATTTGCAGGCAGTGCCTTTTCACTTCAACCCAAACCCCCCAAACAACCATTTGGAGGCAGTGCCTTTTCACTTCAACCCAAACCCCCCAAACAACCATTTGCAGGAAGTGCCTTTTTCCTTCAAACCAACCATATTTTCATTTTCAAACCACATTAAGGGCACTCACAGTTGAGTGGACATGTGTTCAGTGTTATTCAGAGCTCAGAGAGACATGACCCTCTGGCTTCCTCCATCTTGCAGAGACTGAGTGAGGTACATCACTTCCTGGTTTTATAGTCCCTCCCCCTCCCTCCAGCAGGGGCAGCAGAGAGAATGGTAAATGTTTAAAAAACAATATCTCTCTGATCTTTCATCGATGGGAAAAATCCTCTGGTCCAGGAAGGCGGAGGGGAGCTCTGAGCGAGGTGGCCAAAAATCACGGCCGTAGTTGGCGGCGTTCTCTCGGATATCACAGCACAGTGAGCCAAAGACGGTCAAGATCAGACTTTTAGTAATATAGATATAGATAGATATATATCTATATATATATATATATAGATATATATATATATAGATAGATATATAGATAGATATATATATCTATATACTATTAAAACTCTGTGTGTGTGTGTGTCTGCTTGACTTGTGCCAGCCAGCCCCTTTGATTCCTCGCTATGCCACCACCGCACGCAGAAATGCCGAGATTTTTTCCATTTCGGTAGAGACTTCACTTTTCTTTACGAGTAGCCACTCCTGATTAAATTTTGTTGTGTTTATGTACACTTTTTAAAATAAAATCCATCCCCCGCCCCCCACACTCACTCATTTTGTCTCCTCCTGCTGGTCAGACACCATAATGGCTGCTGTCGACCGCCTCTGCTCCGAAAACGATGCCATCTTTTTTTCACCAGCGATTTTCATCCCGGGATCTTGATCACGTTCAGGCTCTAAAACCCCGGGTTCTGAAGCACGTTCTGTGTCCCGGGGTCTGAAGCACGTTCTGTGTTTTATTCGCAAGCTATTTTCACCCCGGGATCTGCACGTTCGCGATTTTTTCCGCTAGCGATTTTCACCTCGGGGTCTGACGCACGTTCGGGATCTAAAACCCCGGGGTCTGAAGCACGTTCAGTGTCCAGACCCAACGGGTCTGCACTTGGTCTAGTATACTTTTAAAACTCTGCATGGGTGTGTGTGTGTGGTTGTGGGTGTCAGATTTGGCCTTTGATTCATTGGTCCGCCAAAACCACACGCGAAAACTCAGAGATTTTTTCCATTTCGCTAGACATTGCACTTTTACATACCCTAATACACTCATTAGATTTAGACATTTTTATGTACACATTTTAAAATAAAATCCATCCCCCCCCCCCCCTCACTCATTTTTTCGCCTCCTGCTGACCAGCCACCATAATGGCTGCTGCCGCCCGGCTCTGCTCCAAAAACGCCAACATTTTTATTCTTTCGCTGGCGATTTTCGCTGCTGCCGCCCGCCTCTCCTCCACTACACCCCCTCCCCCCGGGCCGGCTCTCTCACGCTGGCTCAAGCACACAGCTCTCCTCCAAAAACGCCGACATTTTAATTTTTTCGCTCCTGTCGCCCGGCTCTCCTCCACTACCCCCCCCCCTCCGGGCCGGCTCTCTCCCGCTGGCTCAAGCCAAACATCGGCTCTTCCCCGCTGCTTTTCGCAATCCTCTGTCCGAGGACGCCGAAAAGCAGCGGCGGGACAAATCAACTTTGCCTTCAGCCAGCGTGACAGAGCCGGCGCGTCAACGGCCTGTCGGCCCGCAGCCCCATTGTGGGCGTACGCAACGTCTCGACGGCCGTAAGCAGCGTCTCGACGTCGTACGCAGCGTCTTGACGCGTACGCCGCCTACGCCGTCAACACGCGTACGCCGTCAAGACGCTGCGTACGACGTCGAGACGCTGCGTACGGCCGTCCAGACGCCGTCTACACTGTCAAGACGCTGAAGCACGTTCGGGAAACAGACCCCGGGGTCTGAAGCACGTTCGGGGACCAGACCCAACGGGTCTGCACTTGGTCTAGTATATATATATATATAAAATATATATATTATATATAATATATGTATATATATATTTATATATATATATTTATATATATATATTTATATATATATAATATATATGCATATATGTATATATATATATATGTGTGTGTGTGTGTGTCTGTGTGTGTGTATATACACACACACACATACGTACACACAAAAAACAAACAATAGTAGTGTAATAAGAAGAAGAATAGTATTGTCGCTCAGAGCTTACTAGCCTGATGGCTGAAGGACCACTGTTAGTTAGACCAGGAGTTAGACCACTGATAAAATTGAGAAGTAAAGGTAGCATTATTCTTTAACTACATACATTATTTTTATTAGATAACGCTTGGACTTTCGTCCATTTCTGCATCTTCCATCATTAACCATTCTCCAAGGAAGAGGCTTTGTTCTTTAAAGTTTAATCTAAGTTGATACCAACTAGAGTTATTGATTATTTGGGATTTACCTTTAACTATTAATATGTCTGTGACTCTGCCCTGGGGCAAGAGATTAGAATTAATAGAAGCCTGTAACAACCTTGTTGTTATGAAGCAGCCTTCTATTCGCCAGGTGGCTAGGGTAATTGGCAATATAGTGAATTTTTTTTTCCAGCTGCGCAATTTGGACCTTTGCATTATCAGAATTTACAACGTGCAAAGGAGCAAGCTCTCAAGTACCTTTTAGGTCATTTTAAAAGACCTATGCTATTACCAGCTGAAGCTATCAGAATTACAATGGTAGACGACCATATTCAGCATTGCTCAAGTAACATTTTGGTCAGTAAACCTTCAGTTATATTACAAACTGATGCTAGTGCTCAAGGATGGGGAACTACTAATACCATCTCTAGTTGCGGAGGCAGATGGGATGTGCATGAGTTACCAATTCTTCAGTTATATGGTATCAACTACCTGGAGATACTGGGGGCATTCTGTGGGTTAAAGGCTTATTGTGGGAATATGCATAATCTGCATTTTCAACTACAAGTTGATAACACTACGGCGGTGGCATATATTAATCACATGGGTGGAATCAAGTCAGATTCCTGTGATAGTTTACCTAACCTCATTTGGTGCTGGTGTATCGTCACATAAATTTAATGACAACACAGAATGGATGTTGGATCACAAAGTATTTAATGATATTGTTGCTCGGTATGGAACACCGAATTTGTTTGCATCTAGGCTCAATCACCAGTTGCAAAAATATGTGGCATGGGTGCCAGACCCAGGGGCAGTGGCGATAGATGCATTCTCGCTACACTGGGGAGGAATGTTCTTTTATGCCTTTCCTCCATTTTGCCTCATCAGTCGGGTCTTGCAAAAAATCCAGCAAGATTCCGCTTCAGGCATTTTCATAGTACCTGACTGGCCTATGCAGACTTGGTTCCCGCTGATGTTGGGAATGATAATAGAACCTTATATGGTTATTTCTAAACACAAAAATTTGCTGGTTTATCCCGTGACTCAGGAAGCCACCCTCTGCATGATAGAATCAATTTATTGATTAGCAGACTCTAAGTAAATCGTTCCTGGGGCTCGGGTTGTCAGACTGAACCGTGGACGTGATCACTGCAGCTCGGAGGGATAGCACCAAAAAGCAGTACATTTCCTGATCAGGAGATGGGAAGTGTTGTGTTTAAATGCTAATATAACACATAATACGGCACGGATAACTGATGTCTTGGAGTTCCTTTCAAATGGTTCTTTGACAAAAAAATAAGTTATAGTGCCATTAACTGTGCCACAAGTACCTTGTCATCATATTTGCTGCTGGGATCGGGACCCATTCTGTCGGGTCTCACCCTATGATATCCACATTTATGAAGGATATCTTTAACACAAATCCTCCTAGGCCCAGGTACACGGTAGTATGGGATATTAACATTGTGTTAACACTATTTCGCCGGTGGGCTCCAGCTACGTCCTTATCTTTGGCCCGGCTCTCATATAAGGTACTTATGCTCATGACGCTGGTTTCAGCGCAACGCGTCCAGTCGTTGCATAAGCTACGGCTGAACAGAATGGTTATATCTACCAACAAAATAACGTTCTATGTAAATGAGTTAATTAAACTAAGCAGACCGTTGGGTCTAAAGCTGGAATTTCTGGCATATCCTATGGACCATAGATTGTGTGTTGTCACACATACTCATCAATATTTTAAGGCTACAAAGAAACTTAGAGGCACTGAGCTGGCTAAGTGTGTTAGACACAAAAAAACACACAAGAGGGTTTCAGTGCAGACCATCTCCAGATGGTTTAGATATGTATTGGCTTGTGCAGGAGTGAACACTGATGTTTTAAAATCTCACTCCACCATGGCTGCGATAACATCAGCAGCAAGGTTCATGGAGGTTCCGCTGGACCGCATCCTAGCGACAGTAGGATGGTCAAATGAGCGGACTTTCCAAACCTTTTATAATAAACTGATTGCCAGGCCGGGTTCGTTTGCTAACTCAATTTTAAGTTCTATTCAATAATTTGCTTATTATTTGCTTATTAGCATCAGCATGTCTTAAATCTATGTCATGTCTGAATGCATTATCTTTTCAATCATTTCTGGTCAACTAATGCAGTGTGTTGCATGGACTCGTGTTCGCGGCATGAAATCACAGAGCTTTAAAATCTTCACGTAGTCACTCACGTGACTCCGAAGTAAAATAGGAAGATTAAATGAAAACTTACCAGTTTGAAGTTTGATCTTTATTTTATGAGGAGGTACGATGAGGGATTACGTGCCCTCCGCTCCCAACCTTCTCATCAAGGTCATGTGGTTGTTCTAGTTTCTCGAATCTTCCTATAATCAGTTCAGCAACTGTTTCTGTGATTTCACACCGCTGCTTTGAAGGTTGACGCGCATGCGGGCTGGCGGGCTTCTTCACGTAATCCCTCATCGTAACTCCTCATAAAATAAACTTCAAACTGGTAAGTTCTCATTTAATCTTCCTATTTATCTTCTTATCTGGCCATTGTCTATCAGAAGTAGGGTGCTTTAAAATGAATTGTGATCGCTCTATTATATAAGGTTATCAGGTCTATAAAAAAAGGGCCATTAATAAATCCAGAAGGAATTTAACCAAAGAAACATTAGTGACCAGCACTTACTTTTAGTAATCCTTGTCCATGCCCCTTTACCTGTACAGTAAACTTTCAAAGGCATTAAACTGAAATAAAATATAGGTTAGACATTAGTCTCATCAAGTAAAAATACAATGAAACAGAACTCAGATAAGATTACTAGGGTTTGTGCACCAATACCTTTACTATATGACATACTAACATTTTATGCTGTCACATTCTGATAAAGGACAAACAGGCATGGAGGTTCCTTGTTCTCAGAATGTGATTGACAAGATGAGAAAGGGAGGGAGTTCTTGTTGTGCAGTACTGTTGTCCTTCCAACAGTGGGATTTGCTTTACCTAAACTCCCTGCCAGGATCAAATAATGAATTTCTTCCTGTGGCCAATGCATGGAGCAATAGTGATAAAGGTACAGATGCACCTTGATGTTTTGGATGTTTACTACTGGATCTTTTTTAAGGCAGTTAAATAGACTAACAATATGCAAGCTTTTGCAAACTTTGTCCATTAGCTAACAAGGTTGGACTCCAGATTACACCCATGCTCCCTGTGCCCCAGTAGGGTGCTTAAAAGTGACTGAGCAGGAAATATAATGGACACAGTTGGAAAATACATCATTAAATATCTCTCAGCAAATTTAGTTTAAAGTTTCAGTCTGTTTTTTTTTACAAACCCCAAAGAGGTTAGTGAAGTAATAGCCAACAGCATTTGGAACCAACCACTTTTCCAGACACAGCATCATCAAAAAGCAAGGTTGAAGCTTAGCAGACACTTTGGGCTACTTTTTTCTGTGCTTTCACTCAGCCCCTTGCAAATCTCCAAATGCCTTCCCCATTCACACCCATCCAAGAGTCTCAATTTCCTCCATGCTGTTCTTGCTTCCAATAAGAGGATGAAATACTTAAGAATTGTCCTTTGATCACTGACCTGCATATAATTCTCTGATTGTACCACTGAATCTGTGAAATTTTACAGAGTAAAACTTAACCTGAAGCAAATTATCAACTAAGGGATTCAAGCACTAAAAGTCCTGAAGATGCAAGGAAGTGCTGATGCTGGTTTAATAAAAGGATAAAGTGCTGGAGTAAACACAGTGGGTCTGGCAGCATCTCTGGAGAACATGGATGGTTGACGTTTCGGGTCAGGACCCTTCCTCAGAGTGATTGTGGTGAGGACGGGGTGGTGGGAGAAAGTTGGGGCACGACAAGGCCAGAGATGAAAAGATAAAAGGTGTGAGATTAAGTTAGACGAGGTACAAATTGTGAAGCCAGAGGAAGGAATATAGGTGGAAGGTTGGCAGATGGGGACAAATGGGTTCAAGTCTAGGTGGGGCACAGGGAATAGTGGGAGAAAGGGGATTTGTTTGTAGGTTAGTTACCTAAAATGAGAGAATCTAATGATCATACCATTATATTATATGCCTACAAAAGTGGAATATGAGGTGCTGTTCCTCCAGTTTATGTGTGGCCTCATGTTGGTAATGGAGGAAACCTAGGTCAGTATGGGATGGAGAGTTAAAATGCTTAGCATCCAGCAGGCCTAGTTGGAAAGATCATAAATGTTCCGTGAAACAGTCGCCGAGTCTAAAGTCTCACTGATATAAAGTAGGACACACCGGGTACACCAAAAGTGGTTTCTCATTTGACTCCTCTCACTTTCTGCAAATTACAAAGAAAGCAACAGATGGGACATTCCGGCAAGCAGGCCTGACGTGCCCGATGCGGTTAGGCAGAGGAGGACTCATCTGCCGTGAACCAATGGAGGATCCGACCGGTAGGCGGCTCACCCGCCGTGGTCTCGGGCAGGTCTCAGTGTTGCAGTTGAATAAAGGGGACTATGGGGCCATGAGGGAGGAGCTGGCCAAAGTTGACTGGAAAGATACACTAGCTGGATGTCAGTGGAACAAAAATGGCAGGTGTTTCTAGGAATAATACAGAAGGTGCAGGATCAGTTCATTCCTAGGAGGAAGAAAGATTCCAAGGGGAGAAAGGGACGACCATGGCTGACAAGGGACGTCAGGGACAGTATAAAAATTAAAGCGAAGAAGTACAACGTAGCAAAGATGAGCGGAAGCAAGAGGATTGGGTAATGTTTAAAGAACAACAGAAGATAACCAAAAAGACAATACGGGGAGAAAAGATGAGGTATGAAGGTAAGCTAGCCAAGAATATAAAGCAGGATAGTAAAAGCTTCTTTAGGTATGTGAAAGAGGAAAAAATTAGTTAAGACCAAAGTTGGACCCTTGAACACCGAAAAAGGTGAATTTATTATGGGGAACAAGGAAATGGCAGATGAGTTGAACAGGTACTTTGGATCTGCCTTCACTAAGGAGGACACAAACATTCTTCCTGATATAGCAGTGGCCAGAGGATCTGGGGTGACGGAGGAACTGAAGGAAATCCACATTAGGCAGGAATGGTGTTGGATAGACTGATGGGACTGAAGGATGATAAATCCCCAGAGTCTGATGGTCTGCATCCCAGGGTACTTAAGGAAGTGGTTCTAGAATTCGTGGATGCACTGGTGATAATTTTCCAATGTTCTATTGACTCAGGATCCATTCCTGTGGATTGGAGGGTAGCTAATGTTATCCCACTTTTTAAGAAAGGCGGGAGAGAGAAAACGGGGAATTATAGATCAGTTAGCCCTGACACGGTGGTGGGGAAGATGCTGGAGTCAATTATAAAAGATGAGATAGCCGAACATTTGGATAGCAGTAACAGGATCGGTCCGAGTCAGCATGGATTTATGAAGGGGAAATCATGCTTGACTAATATTCTGGAATTTTTTTGAAGATGTAACAAGGAAAATGGACAAAGGAGAGCCAGTGGATGTAGTGTACCTGGACTTTCAGAAAGCATTTGATAAGGTCCCACATAGGAGGTTAGTGGGCAAAATTAGGGCACATGGTATTGGGGTAGAGTGCTGTCATGGATAGAGAAGTGGTTGGCAGACAGGAAACAAAGAGTAGGGATTAACTGGTCCCTTTCAGAATGGCAGGCAGTGACTAGTGGGGTACAGCAAGGCTCAGTGCTGAGACAGCAGCTATTTACAATATACATCAATGATTTGGATGAAGGGATTCAAAGTAACATTAGCAAATTTGCAGATGACACAAAGCTGGGTGGCAGTGTGAACTGTGAAGAGGATGCTATGAGAGTGCAGGGTGACTTGGATAGGTTGGGGGAGTGGGCAGTTGCATGGCAGATGAAGTTTAATGCGGATAAATGTGAGGTTATCCAGTTTGGTAACAAAAACAGGATGGCAGATTACTAAATGGCGTCAAGTTGGGAAAAGGGGAAGTACAACGGGATCTTGGGGTCCTTGTACATCAGTCTATGAAAGTAAGCATGCAAGGTACAGCAGGCAGTGAAGAAAGTGAATGGCATGTTGGCCTTTATAACAAGAGGAATCGAATATAGGAGCAAAGAGGTCCTTCTGCAGTTGTACAGAGCCCTAGTGAGACCACACCTGGAGTATTGTGTACAGTTTTAGTCCCCTAATTTGAGGAAGGACATTCTTGCTATTGAGGGAGTGCAGCGTAGGTTTACAAGGTTAATTCCGAGACTGTCATATGCTGAGAGAATGGAGCAGCTGGGCTTGTACACTCTGGAGTTTAGAAGGTTGAGAGGGAGATCTCATTGAAACATATAAGATTGTTAAGGGTTTGGTTACGGCTAGAGGCAGGAAGCATGTTCCCGATATTGGGGGAGACCAGAACTAGGGCCACAGTTTAAGAATAAGGAGAAAGCCATTTAGAACGGAGACGAGGAAACACTTTTCTCACAGAGAGTGGTGAGTCTGTGGAATTCTCTGCTCAGAGGGCGGTGGAGGCGGTTTTCTGGATGCCTTCAAGAGAGAGCTAGATAGGGCTCTTAAAAAATAGCGGTGTCAGAGGATATGGGGAGAAGGCAGGAACGGGGTACTGATTGGGGATGATCAGCCATGATCACATTGAATGGCGGCAGAATGGCCTACTCCTGCACCTATTGTCTATTGACTGCAAACCCATCCAAAGACTGTGTCCACTCGAAGGCTCACAGACGTTGGAAACTCACTCGAAGGCTGTTTGGAGTTTGCCCGAAGGGTCACGGTCGGCGGGAACTTGCCTGAAGCCTTGCAGTTGATGGGATCTGAAACCCGCCTGAATGCTTGGCAGACATTGTAACCGAGATGGAGCTGGAGAAGTCGTGTGGAGCAAGGACCGATAGGAGAGTGCATGGGGTAATGCCTCCAGTGCTTTCAAGGTCAGCTGCAAGAGGCACCCCCGGGACACAAAGATGGCCGATCAAGGAGAGAAGAGGAGAGGGATGTCAGTTCGCGGCACTGCTCCAGTACATCGAGTGCACGGACCGACCGGACTTTGAATCATGGCGCCAACCATGGTAACGCCTGCATGTGTAATATAAGCAAAATAAAATTCACTGTGCAGTTGCATACGTGACAAATAAAGCACTATGACAATTGGATAAGCTATAGCCAGGGGTACTCGAGTGGTTTCCAGCTATGGCTGCCTTTTTCTTAGTTACAAAAACAGTCCTTGTTCCAGACATACACTGGCACCATCCCCCATCACTTCCTCTGCTACATTGATGATTGCATCGAGGCTACTTCCTGCACTTGTGAACATCCCCTTAGAAAATAACGTTATGAAAGGGATGTTATAGAAAAAGACATTACAAATGATCAAGAATGAGTAAATGGGAATAAACACGTAAATCCTCTGGAGAATATAAACAAACCGTTTTTGATTTTGCGAGATATATATTTTGTGGACGAATTGCCCATTGATGAGTATATTGCTTGCTGGGAATAGATAGATCAATATCCAATTCAGACTTCTTGATAGGAGGAACATCAGTCAGATACGTGGCCATTGCTTGAAGCGCAACCATCGTTGCCTGGAAAGCAAAATGTTCTTGTTGAATATATTTGCTGAAAGTTCAGACTAAATATCCATGTTCACTAAAACTTGCGTGGAGTAGCAATATATCGAGAGTCTTACTGCATGGAAAAAGCCCTTCAGCCCAATGTGTTAATGTCGACCATGATGCCCATTCATAAAGTCCAATTTGCCTGCTTTTGGATCATATTCCCCTATCCAAGTGCTGTCCATTTCAATGCTGTTATTGTACATGCCTCAATTACTTCTTCTGGCAGTTTGTTCCATTTACCCACTACCCTGAGTAAAAATATTGCTCCTCAGGTGTGTATTGAGGTTTGCCTCTATCAACTTAAACATATGTCCTCTTGGGTATAAATAATCTATCCATTCACTATCTATTCCAATACTGATTTTATACGCCTCTAAGATTATCACCAATAAAACACAAATTCGTTTTTTTGAGTTTCCACCAAAACACACAAACGAATGAGAGGTTTGAAAAATGTTCCAGAAAGAGCAGTGACATTCCCAAATTGGGAAAGACTCAAATTAAAATTTTACAAAAATGCTGAGTACAAATCTGGGACCTCAAAAGTAATTATGTTATACTTACTTTGAACTTTGACACATCTCCTAGGTTCAGGCATTGTTATATAGACCCTGCTAAGTGCAGTAAACTTCCAATAAATTGTTATTCTACTATTTGGAAATCGCGCTGGTCTGTCCAGCTCACGGGGTAATATTTCCTATGCTCCACGTCCAATCACGGGCTCTGGATCCTGTTCATTCATCGAGTCTGGGTTCCTGTAATTCCCTTGAAACTTGCTAGATTCTATTTCTCACACTCCCTTCAAACTTCAGGTACACTGGAAAATGTATTATTCAACCTGTTTAACATTAGTGTACTAAAGGTACGCTGGAATAAAGTCCAAAGTGCAGAAAATATGCTCATCCACCCCCCAAAGTCAAAGGTATGCTGCATTGAGGGAGTTTTACTATGTTTCTCTAAGAAGACCAAAAGATGTGTCAAAATGCATTTTAAACAGATGTATTCCTTTTGCAATTGTTATTTTCTAGTTTGTCTGGGCAGGTGCACATTGTACATGAGATGTCCAGACAACTACTATATTAATGATGTGCAAAATACATTTAATGTGCAGTTGTACTACCTGTGTAGAGCTGTAGCCTCCTCCATATTCACTCCGTTTCGACAGCCATCTCACTAATTTACCAGCTTCGTCATACTGCTTCAGCTGCAAGAGGAATAAAAGTGCATATCCCGTGGCTTCAATGGTGTATAGAGAGTTAGCATCTCCGCCTACTGGCCAGTGTGATTGGTCTAAAATGATGCCAGAGAAAAATAGTAATTAGTGAAAAATGTGAAAATTAACTGCAGCATCTATTTCAAAGCAGATATCACAGTTTCTTGTAGAAACAAGGAAATGCACATGCTGGTTTACTAAAAGGGCACAAAATGCTGGAGTTACTCAGCGGGTCAGGCAACATCTCTGAAGAGCATGGATTGATGATATCTTGGATTGGGACCATTCAGACTGATTGTAAGGAGTATCTGGAAGAGAGGGAGAGGACAAAGCCTGGCAGGTAATAGGGTAAAATATACAAAATGCTGAAGTAACTCAGCGGTGGAGACGGGAAAATATGATTAGTGGTGGGATCACATTAGAAGTGCTGGAAATGTCAGAGGATGATGTGTTGGATGCGGGGGCTCGTGGGGTTAGAGGCAAGGACGAGGGGAACTCTACCCTTGTTCTGTCTGGGGGTGGGGGAAAGAATGAGAGCAGAATTACGGGACACAGAGGAGACGTGGGTAAGGGTTCCATCTATGACAGAAGTGGGAGGAGGCACATTTACTAAAGGAGGACATCAGAGTTGGGGCACAAGAACTAATCAGACTTACCTGGTGAAGCAAATTTCATCACAATTTTCTTCTTGTCCACACCCTTTAGTGAAAGGGCATAAGCTGAAAGTACTGCACCGTAGGATCCCTGAAGGCCTTCTATGTTGCTCTCCAGGTAACTTACTGCTTTCTTGATAGTGTTCTCATATCTCTAAAATGATATTTGCATTAAATAGCTCTGGTCATACACTTATCCCAATCCCGTATTTAACCACGGAAGTTCTCCACTTGATTTTGCACCTTGATGCACTGTCCAATTCCACCCATATGTCCAAACTTGAACTTTAGAGAATTAACATGATCCAGTTAGCGAATTCAGACTTCGTCTTAGATGTTAATGGGACGATCTGTATTTGTGCATATTTGTTGATGGAACTAAATTTGAGTTTTGCCACAAAACAAAATAGAAATCCAAATGTAATCTGAAGTAACCAAGTCTCCCAAACACAATTAAACTGTCTTTCACAGCTCATCATTTTGCAACTTTGATTTGCTGTCATGCAATGATTAACTTAATACTGGATTTGGTCTTATTAATTGAGAGAAAATCTTGACCAACACTTTCCTGCTCCTCTGAAATAATGAATCCACCAGATACCTTACATTGTAAAATGAAAATGATTTACCGTAACATGTTGTGAACAAGCACTTTGAGCTTCAATTATTGCAATCAGCACAAATGCAGTTAACGGTGCATGGGTGGTTTCCTTTCCAAGTCCTCCCTTAAGTAAATGAATACACATGAAAAATACTCATGATTAAAACAATGCCTGAAATATGTCAAATAACAAATTTAATTAAACCGGTGATTTCATTGTGTTCAACAATCAATGGCCAAAATAAATCTCAAAGAAAACTGTCAATTGTCCCGTCAATGTCTGTTGTTGATGATGATTTTTGCAAGTAATGAAACTACAAACTGTAAAATGGGTTATAGCATTCAATTTACATTCAATTTTGGATGGACATTAAATGTTCTCATCTTGTGAATGAATAACAGGAATAAATCACCTTTGTTGCTGAAATTTCCTTTGTAATTCATCAAACCTTTAATTTTGAACGTCTTTCAAAGTTTGTTTACTTTTTCCTTTATCTTTTTTAAATGTCTTCATGTTGAACCACCTCCTCAATCACATGTTTCCCTCTCACCTATCTATTCCTTTGTCTCTACAAATGTTTATATTCTTGTACTTCTCAGAACCCTATTCCCCAAATCCCATCATTTCTAAAATTCTCTCCATATTCCTCTCTCTATTTCCAACCTTCATCTACACATTCTTCACAAGATGTACTTCAGTTCTGCGCATATATGCATTATATTGCTTCTTATTTAAAATAATTCTGTTAATCCAATGCAAGTGCAAGTTCAATGCAAATTTCGATATTCAATCCCTCAAAATATTGAAATTTCAAATTTGCAAACCACACTTAAATTAAATTCTCATTGTATCTGTAATCTAAGATGGCCACTTCATTAGCTCAAATTGTATTTCATTCATTCATGAGATGTGGGTGTCTGGAAAGATCTACATTAATTGCCTATTTTGATTGTCCTCAACCGAGTGTCTGGTTCAGTAGTTAAAACTCAATCACATTGTTGTGGGACTGAAATCACCTTCAGCACATAGGGGGCAGCACAGTTTTTTTATCCTAGGAGGACCAGATATGTTTATAACTATGTGCTCTCATGGTCAGCATTGTTGCAATTAGCTTTTTATTTTATGTAATTAAATCAAATCTGGATTTTTAAAAAAGATGGGATCTGATCACAAAAAGATGGGATGGCTATTTACAGCCATCCAACGTGCTAATGTTTTCTGGGGAAGAAAGAATAGCCTCTACCTCTTCTGTCCTGAATGTATCCCCAGATCACAGTGATGTGCTCAACTCATACCCTCTGAAATGGGCCAGTACCTCATTTGGTTCAAGAGATCTTAACAACTGTCAACAAAGGCAGATGACCTGGGGCTGTCTGCTTTCTGTGAACAAAAAAATGGAAAACTGTCCCACTTGTCAATGAATTTCCAGAGTCTTGCTGGTATGAATATCCTCTGCTTGTGTTGTCCTATATGATAATTACATTTTTCTATGCAACCAAAACAAATGTTACTTACCATAATGCTTTGGTCATGTACTGCATAGTCTTCCACAAAGTGACCATCAGGTTTCTGTTTGTTTAATATCAGCCACTTCACAGCTCCACACAGTACACTTCGGTCAATTGTGATCAGGTTACGTGCCATTGCAAATACCTTAACCACATAGGCAGTCAACCTTCACTTAGAGAAATGCAACATACATTCATTCCATTAAAAAAAAAACAGGGTAGAAATTAATCTTTCATACACCCTCACATAAGAACTTCTAGCTATGTGTTTTGAAATTTTACACCAGTAGTGGAACATAATCTGTTACTGCATTGCCTGTCTTTCCCAGGCACAACTAGACCTAATTACAGCAAGGAAGATAGATATTCTGAAATTAATAATTTAAAAAATAATCAAATGAAAGAAACGTTACCCACTGAGACCTTATAGAAACTATTGCAATTGTTAATTCATTTGCGCTACCGTTAGGCAACTGACTTATTTTCAATGGACTCTTATTTCCATACTTTTATCCAAATGGGAATAGTTCACAATAGTGAATACATATTTCTAAAACAATTCACAGAGCTATAGAGCTGTACAGCATGGAAGCAGAGACTTCAGACCAACTCATCCAAGCCATAGAAGACATCTGACTGAGCTAGCCACATTTGCCTAAATCTTGACATTATCCCTCCAATGCTATCCTTTTCAAGTATCTGTCCAAATTACTTTTAAATGTCATAACTGTATCCGTCCCTGCAACTTCGTTTGGCAGCTCATTCCATATGTGCACCACCCTCACTAGGAAGAGGTTGTCTCACAGATTCCTTATAAATCTTTCCACTCTCACCTTAATTCGAGTTTTAGAATCCTTCACCTTGGCTAAAATAAAATTGCTGTTCATCTTATTTATGCTCTCATGATTAATATGCCTCCATAAGCCCATTCCTTGGTCTCCTAGATTCCTTGAAAAAAATGACCCAGCTAATTAGGCCTTTCCTTATAATTAAACCGTCCAAACTCATTAACATCCTCGTAAGTAATTGTAAACCCTTTCCGGTTTAATAACATCCTTCATACTCCTAACATGGCCTCGCTAATTTTGAACAGTTATAACATGGTTTTCCAACATGTGCACTCCGTGCCCTGACCGATGAAGGCAAACTTGTCGAATCTCTTCTTTGCCACCGTCTACCTATGTGGCCACTTTCAGGGAACAATGTACCTGTGCCCCTCAGTCTCTGTTCTGTAACACTACCCAGTCCCATGCTGTTTACTGCCCTGGTTTGTCTTTGTAAAATGCAATACCTCATATTTAACTGAGTTAACTACATCTGCCATTCCTCTGTCCATTGACCCAGTTGATCAAGGTCCCATTGTAATCAGAGATAACTTTCACTGTTCACATTTTCTTATTTGAAAATATATAAATAAATAAATATAAATAATAATAATAATAATAATAATAACTAGAAAAAACAAAAAACAAACTGAAAGTAAGCATGCAGGTACAACAGGCAGTGAAGAAAGCAAATGGCATGTTGGCCTGCATAGCAAGAGGATTTGAGTATAGGAGCAAGAAGGCCCTACTGCAGTTGTACAGGGCCCTGGTGAGACCACACTTGGATAATTGTGAGCAGTTTTGGTCTCCTAATTTGAGGAAGTACATTCTTGCTATTGAAGGAGTGCAGCATAATTCCCAGGATGGCGGGACTGACATATGATGAAAGAATGGATCGACTGGGCTTGTACTCACTAAAATTTAGAAGGATGAGAGGGAAATCTTGTAGAAACATATAAAATTCTTATGGAATTGGACGGGCTAGGTGCAGGAAAAATGTTCCCGATGTTGGGGAAGTCCAGAACCAGGGGGCCACAGTGTAAGAATAAGGGGTAGGCTCTTCAGAACTGAGATGAGGAAAAACTTTTTCACCCAGAGAGTTGTGAATCTGTGGAATTCTCTGCCACAGAAAGCAGTGGAGACCAATTTACTGGATGTGTCAAGAGAGAGTTAAATTCAGCTCTTAAGGCTAATGGAATCAAGGGATATGGGGAAAAAGCAGGAACAGGGTACAGATTTTGGATGATCAGCCATGATTATATTGAATGGCAGTGCCGAGTCTAAACTGAGTCACTATGGCTACCAAGTCAAAACCATGCGTTCCATGAAAATGGCTGACTAAAATACACATAGACAATATTCACTGCTCTACCCTCAATCACCATCACCTCCGCAAAATCTTAATCAATTTGGCAAGCCATGACCTGCCACGGACAAATTAGTTGGCTGTTCCTAATTTTCCCATTTTCTTTCAAATGCAAATTCACCAATATATTTCATAAAATATCGGTCTGCAAATGCAGCTTGTAATGTACCATGTGCTGGATGATCTACTTTCGAAAATGGCAAAAGAATAATCATTCTTGCGATATTTTAGTTGTGTGGTAACACCTGTGTGAAGAAAAGAAAACAATAAAAAGCAAAATTCTATGAATTCTAGAGTATCTAAACAGAGAAACAAAATATTGGGAGAAGTCAAAGAACTTTGGAAATGCACTCATGCCTTTCAAGGCACTTAGCTTATGAAAATATATATTTTTTGCTAAAGCCGCATTAAAGATACATTCATGTTGAATTGTGAAATTTCGAATTAGCATTTATGGTGCTTTGCAATAAAGATAGACAAAAAAGATGGAGTAACTCAGCGGGTAAATCAGCATCTATGGAACGAAGGAATAGGCGATGTTTCGGGTCGAGACCCTTCTTCAGACTGATGTCGGGGGGGGGGCGGGAAAAAGAAAGGAAGAGGCGGAGACAGTAGGCTGTGGGAGAGCTGGGAAGGTTAGGGGAAGGAGGGAGAAAGCAAGGACTACCTGAAATTGGAAAAGTCAATGTCCATACCACTGGAGTGTAAACTACCCAAGCTGCTGTAGATTTGGAAGCAACAGCAGGAGAAGATTAGCAAGAGAAAACACTGATTGGCTCTAGCCCAAGAGGGAGGAGAGAAGTGAGTCAGAGGGGGGAAAACAGTTGAAAAGGAGAGGCAAAGCACAGGCAGACTTTACTCAGAGCTGCTGTAGAGTTGGAAGCAACAGCAGGAGAAGATTAGCAAGAGAAAACACTGATTGGCTCTAGTCCAAGAGGGAGGAGAGAAGTGAGTCAGAGGGGGGGAAACAGTTGAAAAGGAGAGGCAAAGCACAGGCAGACTTTACTCAGAGCTGCTGTAGATTTGCAAGCAACAGCAGGAGAAGATTAGCAAGAGAAAACACTGATTGGCTCTAGCCCAAGAGGGAGGAGAGAAGTGAGTCAGAGGGGGGAAAACAGTTAAAAAGGAGAGGCAAAGCACAGGCAGACTTTACTCAGAGCTGCTGTAGATTTGGAAGCAACAGCAGGAGAAGATTAGCAAGGGAAAACACTGATTGGCTCTAGCCCAAGAGGGAGGAGAGAAGTGAGTCAGAGGGGGAAAACAGTTGAAAAGGAGAGGCAAAGCACAGGCAGACTTTACTCAGAGCTGCTGTAGATTTGGAAGCAACAGCAGGAGAAGATTAGCAAGAGAAAACGCTGATTGGCTCTAGCCCAAGGGAGGAGAGAAGTGAGTCAAAGCGGGGTAAACAGTTGAAAACAGGAATTTGGATTGTAAATTGGTAAATTAAGCAATTTATCAGTCAATATAAGCAAGACTGCTCTTAGGGAGCGGCAGTGAGGGAAGTGCCCTGTGAGAAATGTCTTTGGCTCGAGCGTCTTCGGCGAGGAGGCTGAGGCGAGGAGAAGAGGCTACGCAAAACACTGCAGAGGGAGAGATGAAAGAAGGAGATGTCAGGCAAGCTGATTCAGTGTGATGCTTGCAGTATGTGGGAGGTCAAGGACACTGCTGGTGCCTCTGGCTGCTACAAATGTGACAAGTGCATCCAGGTACAGCTCCTGAAGGACCGTGTTGGGGAACTGGAGAAGCAAGTGGATGACCTCGGTTTGTCCGAGAAACGGAGTCGTTCCTCGACAAGTCCTACAGTAATATTGTTACCCCTAAGGTACTGGAAGAGAGAAGGTGTGAGAAAGGGAGGGAAGCATGGAATGCAAACGTCCCCGGGTGTTGTACCTCTTGTGAATAGGTTCGCCCACTTACAAGCTGTCGGGACAGAAGACGTTTTAACACTGAGCGGCAGACTGGCTTGCGATGCGAATAGGCTGTTGAGCCAAAACCAAAAAGGCCAAAGTCAGGCAACGCCATTGTAGTGGGAGACTCCATTGTGAGAGGTACGGACAGGGATTTCTGCGGCAACAGACGGGATTCGAGGATGGTGTGCTGCGTTCCTGGTGCCAGGATCCAGGATGTCACGGACAGATTGCAGAAAATCCTCAAGGGCGAAGGTGAACAGCCGGAAGTGGTAGTGCATGTCGGCACAAACCATGTCGGAAAGAAGGGGATGAATATTCTGCAGCGTGACTTTAGAGAGCTCGGAAAAATGCTGAAAAGCAGGACCTCCAGGGTTGTTATCTCCGGTTTGCTTCCAGTTCCTCGTGCTGGCGAGAGCATGAACAGGGAGATACGGGACCTGAATGTGTGGCTGAGGAACTGGTGGACGGGGCAGGGATTTAGATTCTTAGATCACTGGGATCTGTTTTGGAGTAAAAGGGAACTGTACAAAAGGGACGATTGCATCTTAACAGGTGGGGGACCAGCATTCTGGCAGGCAGGTTTGCCACTGCTACACGGGTGGTTTTAAACTGAATAAGGGGGGTGGGGTGTCGAATGAGATAGTTGAGGATGGAGTTAAAGGGAAAGGGTTTCTTAAATGTGTGAGCGTAGAGACAGAGGGGTGTAAAATGAGGGTAGAAGCAATAGGTAGCAAGGTGAAAAGTAAAAGTGGCAGGCAGACAAATCCAGGGCAAAAATCAAAAAGGGCCACTTTTCAATGTAATTAAGAGTGTTGTAAGAACAAGCCTGAATGCTTTGTGTCTCAATGCAAGGAGCATTTGTAATAAGGTGGATGAGTTGAACGTGCTGATAGCTATTAATGACTATGATATAGTTGGGATCACGGAGACATGGCTCTAGGGTAACCAAGGCTGGGAGATGAACATCCAGGGATATTCAATATTCAGGAGGGATAGACAGAAAGGGAAAGGAGGTGGGGTAGCGTTGCTGGTTAGAGAGCAGATTAACGCAATAGAAAGGAAGGACATTAGCTTTGGAGGATGTGGAATCGATATGGGTAGAGCTGCGAAACACTAAGGAGCAGAAAGCGCTAGTGGGAGTTGTGTACAGGCCACCTAACAGTAGTAGTGGAGTTGAGGATGGCATCAAACAGGAAATTAGAAATGCGTGCAACAAAGGTAAAACAGTTATAATGGGTGACTTCAATCTACATATAGATTGGGTGAATCAAATTGGCAAGGGTGCTGAGGAAGAGGATTTCTTGGAATGTATGCGGGATAGTTTTCTAAACCAACATGTAGAGGAACCAACGAGAGAGCAGGCTATTCTAGATTGGGTATTGAGTAATGAGGAAGGGTTAGTTAGCAGTCTTGTTGTGCGTGGCTCCTTGGGCAAGAGTGACCATAATATGGTTGAGTTCTTCATTAGGATGGAGAGTGACATTGTTAATTCAGAAACAAGGGTCCTGAACTTAAAGAGAGGTAACTTTGAGGGTATGAGAAGGTAATTGGCCAAGAAGACTGGCAATTGATTCTTAATGTGTTGACGGTAGATATGCAATGGAAGGCATTTAAAGACTGCGTGGATGAACTGTAACAATTGTTCATCCCAGTTTGGCAAAAAAATAAATCAGGGTAGGTAGTGCATCCATGGATAACAAGGGAAATCGGGGATAGTATCAAAACAAAAGATGAAGCATACAAATTAGCCAGAAAAAGCAGCCTACCAGAGGACTGGGAGAAATTCAGAGTCCAGCAGAGGAGGACAAAGGGCTTAATTAGGAAAGGGAAAATAGATTATGAAAGAAAACTGGCAGGGAACATAAAAACTGACTGCAAAAGCTTTTATAGATATGTGAGGAGAAAAAGATTAGTTAAAACAAATGTAGGTCCCTTGCAGTCAGAAACAGGTGAATTGATCATGGGGAACAAGGACATGGCAGACCAATTGAATAACTACTTGGTTCTGTCTTCACTGAGGAAGACATAAATAATCTGCCGGAAATAGCAGGGGACCGGGGGTCAAATGAGATGGAGGAACTGAGTGAAATCCAGGTTAGCCGGGAAGTGGTGTTAGGTAAATTGAATGGCTTAAAGGCCGATAAATCCCCAGGGCCAGATAGCTGCATCCCAGAGTATTTAAGGAAGTAGCACGAGAAATAGTGGATGCTTTAGTGATAATTTTTCAAAACTCTTTAGATTCTGGAGTAGTTCCTGATGATTGGAGGGTAGCTAATGTAACCCCACTTTTTAAAAGGGGGGAGAGAGAGAAACGGTGAATTGCAGACCAGTTAGTCTAACGTCGGTAGTGGGGAAACTGCTAGAATCAGTTATTAAAGATTGGATAGCAGCACATTTGGAAAGTGGTGAAATCATTGGACAAAGTCAGCATGGATTTATGAAAGGTAAATCATGTCTGACGAATCTTATAGAATTTTTTCGAGGATGTAACTAGTAGAGTGTATAAGGGAGAACCAGTGGATGTGTTATATCTGGACTTTCAGAAGGCTTTCAACAAGGTCCTACATAAGAGATTAGTATACAAACTTAAAGCACACGGTATTGGGGGGTTCAGTATTGATGTGGATAGAGAACTGGCTGGCAGACAGGAAGCAAAGAGTAGGAGTAAACGGGTCCTTTTCACAATGGCAGGCAGTGACTAGTGGGGTACCGCAAGGCTCAGTGCTGGGACCCCAGCTATTTACGATATATATTAATGATTTGGACGAAGGAATTGAATGCAACATCCCCAACTTTGCGGATGACACGAAGCTGGGGGGGCAGTGTTAGCTGTGAGGAGGATGCTTGGAGGCTGCAAGGTGACTTGGATAGATTGGGTGAGTGGGCAAATGCATGGCAGATGCAGTATAATGTGGATAAATGTGAGGTTATCCACTTTGGTGGCAAAAACAGGAAAGTAGACTTATCTGAATGGTGGCCGATTAGGAAAAGGGGAGATGCAACGAGACCTGGGTGTCATGGTACACCAGTCATTAAAAGTAGGCATGCAGGTGCAGCAGGCGGTGAAGAAGGCGAATGGTATGTTAGCATTCATAGCAAAAGGATTTGAGTATAGGAGCAGGGAGGTTCTACTGCAGTTGTACAGGGGTCTTGGTGAGACCACACCTGGAGTATTGCGGAGTATTGCGTACAGTTTTGGTCTCCTAATCTGAGGAAAGACATTCTTGCCATAGAGGGAGTACAGAGAAGGTTCACCAGACTGATTCCAGGGATGTCAGGACTTTCATATGAAGAAAGACTGGATAGACTCGGTTTGTACTCGCTAGAATTTAGAAGATTGAGGGGTAATCTTATAGAAACATACAAAATTCTTAAGGGGTTGGACAGGCTAGATGCAGGAAGATTGTTCCCGATGTTGGGTAAGTCCAGAACAAGGGGTCACAGTTTAAGGATAAGGGGGAAATCTTTTAGGACCGAGATGAGGAAAACATTTTTCACACAGAGAGTGGTGAATCTCTGGAATTCTCTGCCACAGAAGGTAGTTGAGGCCAGTTCATTGGCTATATTTAAGAGGTAGTTAGATGTGGCCCTTGTGGCTAAAGGCATCAGGGGGTATGGAGAGAAAGCAAGTACAGGATACCGAGTTGGATGATCAGCCATGATCATATCGAATGGCTGTGCAGGCTCGAAGGGCCGAATGGCCTACTCCTGCACCTAGTTTCTATGTTTCTATGAAGTATGAGGTGCTGTTCCTCCAATTTACGGTGGGCCTCACTCTGGCCTTGGAAGAGGCTCAGGACTGAAAGGTCGGATTCAGAATGGGAGGGGGAGTTGAAGTGCTGAGCCACCGGGAGATCAGGTTGTTTATTGCGAAGCCTCCTCCATGGCCAGAGTGTGAGGTTCACTGCAAATTGGAGGAACAGCACCTCATTTCGCTTGGATAATCCCCTCCCCCCCCCCCCCCCCCCCCACAGTATGAACATTGACTTCTCCAATTTCAGGTAGTCCTTGCTTTCTCCCTCCTTTCCCTCCCCTTCCCAGCTCTCCCACAGCCTACTGTCTCCGCCTCTTCCTTTCTTTTTCCCGCCCCAGCTCTCCCACAGCCTACTATCTCCGCCTCTTCCTTTCTTTTTCCCGCCCCAGCTCTCCCACAGCCTACTGTCTCTACCTCTTCCTGCTCCCCCCACCCTCCGCCCACATCAGTCTGAAGGATGGGTCTCGAACCGAAACGTCGCCTATTCCTTCATTCCATAGACCATGGGCCAAGGTGCTTTTTCGTTTCATTTTGTGACCCAAATCACGTATCTACCTGTATTTATAACATATAGTGTAAAAATATAATAGAAATCATACCTGAAACAATGTAGGTCCCTTGCAGTCAGAAACAGGTGAATTGATCATGGGGAACAAGGATATGGCGGACCAATTGAATAACTACTTTGGTTCCGTCTTCACTAAGGAAGACATAAATAATCTGCCGGAAATAGCAGGGGGCCGCGGGTCAAAGGAGATGGAGGAACTGAGTGAAATCCAGGTTAGTCGGGAAGTGGTGTTGGGTAAATTGAATGGATTAAAGGCCGATAAATCACCAGGGCCAGATAGGCTGCATCCCAGAGTACTTAAGGAAGTAGCTCCAGAAATAGTGGATGCATTAGTGATAATTTTTCAAAATTCTTTAGATTCTGGAGTAGTTCCTGAGGATTGGAGGGTAGCAAACGTAACCCCACTTTTTAAGAAGGGAGGGAGAGAGAAAACGGGGAATTACAGACCAGTTAGTCTAACATCGGTAGTGGGGAAACTGCTAGAGTCAGTTATTAAAGATGGGATAGCAGCACATTTGGAAAGTGGTGAAATCATTGGACAAAGTCAGCATGGATTTACGAAAGGTAAATCGTGTCTGACGAATCTGATAGAATTTTTCGAGGATGTAACTAGTAGAGTGGATAGGGGAGAACCAGTGGATGTGTTGTATCTGGACTTTCAGAAGGCTTTCGACAAGGTACCACATAAGAGATTAGGATACAAACTTAAATCACACGGTATTGGGGGTTCAGTATTGATGTGGATAGAGAACTGGCTGGCAAACAGGAAGCAAAGAGTAGGAGTAAACGGGTCCTTTTCACAATGGCAGGCAGTGACTAGTGGGGTACCGCAAGGTTCAGTGCTGGGACCCCAGCTATTTACAATTTATATTAATGATCTGGACGAGGGAATTGAAAGCAACATCTCCAAGTTTGCGGATGACACTAAGCTGGGGGGCAGTGTTAGCTGTGAGGAGGATGCTAGGAGACTGCAAGGTGACTTGGATAGGCTGGGTGAGTGGGCAAATGTTTGGCAGATGCAGTATAATGTGGATAAATGTGAAGTTATCCAATTTGGTGGCAAAAACGGGAAGGCAGACTATTATCTAAATGGTGGCCGATTAGGAAATGGGGAGGTGCATCGAGACCTGGGTGTCATGGTACACCAGTCATTGAAAGTAGGCATGCAGGTGCAGCAGGCAGTGAAGAAAGCGAATGGTATGTTGGCCTTCATAGCAAGAGGATTTGAGTATAGGAGCAGGGAGGTTCTACTGCAGTTGTACAGGGTCTTGGTGAGACCACACCTGGAGTATTGCGTACAGTTTTGGTCTCCAAATCTGAGGAAGGATATTATAGCCATAGAGGGAGTGCAGAGAAGGTTCACCAGACTGATTCCTGGGATGTCAGGACTTTCATATGAAGAAAGACTGGATAGACTTGGCTTATACTCGCTAGAATTTAGGAGATTGAGAGGGGATCTTATAGAAACGTACAAAATTCTTATGGGGTTGGACAGGCTAGATGCAGGAAGATTGTTCCCGATGTTGGGGAAGTCCAGGCCAAGGAGTCACAGCTTAAGGATAAGGGGGAAATCCTTTAAGACCGAGATGAGGAAAAACTTTTTCACACAGAGAGTGGTGAATCTCTGGAACTCTCTGCCACAGAGGGTAGTTGAGGCCAGTTCATTGGCTATATTTAAGAGGGAGTTAGATGTGGCCCTTGTGGCTAAAGGGATCAGGGGGTATGGAGAGAAGGCAGGTACGGGATACTGAGTTGGATGATCAAGCATGATCATATTGAATGGCGGTGCAGGCTCGAAGGGCCGAATGGCCTACTCCTGCACCTATTTTCTATGTATCTATGTATCTATGTCAAGAACAAAACCTGCACATATATTTAAAATATGAGAAATAACTCCAATTTTCCAAGTAGTAATTACCCAATCAATGCATGTTTGACATTGAGTCTGATGCCAATTGACCAATCACGTGCTTTGTCTCAGACTAGCGAGGCAGAGAGCACACTGGGATCATGGCTGCCTCCTAATTACATCAAAACAATAGCAAAGTTTCGAAGGACTAAAGGTAAAGCTAACCTTGCTGATAATTTTGTCTTACAACTGATTTATCGTTGTAAAGTTATGATGTGAACTATTAAATAAAAATGATAAATAAGAATGTAGAGCTAGGGTTAGGGTCAGTCAGTCGGTCGTGCTGTCGGTAGGCCGGTGGGTGCTGCGAGGGGTCGGTCGGACAGTCGGCCTGCCGGTGGGTGCTGCGAGGGGTCGGTCGGGCCATCGGTAGGTCCGTGGGTGCTGCGAGGGGTCAGTCGGGTTGTCGGTAGGCCGGTGGGTGCTGCGAATGTCGGTCGGGCTATCGGTAGGCCGATGGGTGCAGCGAGGGGCTGGTCGGGCTTTCGGCCTGCAGGTGGATGCTGCGAGGAGTCGGTTGGGCTGTCAGTAAACCGATGGGTGCTGTGAAGGGTCGGTCGGGCTTTCGGCTGGCCGGTGGGTGCTGCGAGGGGTCGGTCGGGCTGTCAGTAGGCCGGTGGGTGCTGCGAAGGGTTGGTCGAGCTGTCGGCCGGCCGGTGTTGCAGTGAGCGGGCGGACTTACGGAGCCGGCGCTGTGGGGGTGCTGAAGGCGGCCGGGGAGGTGTGCAGGGCAGTGCTTCCCCCCACCATCATCATGATGATGATCCAGAAGCACATGCTGACCGAGGTGGACACGCTGAGCGGCCACACGTATGGAGCCTGCAGCCGGTCCCAAAGCGGCTCCAGCTCCAGCCGTGGGCAGCTCTGGAAGGGGAGCGAGATAGGGTTAGGATTAGGCATTTTCCTCTCAGTGGAAGATGCCGTAGCCTTCCCTCAGCCAGGAACTGCCGTAGTCCCACTCTGGCCGTGACCCCCACTCTTCACACTGGCAGTCAGTGGGGTTCAGTAAACGGGGGAACCCACAGGATCTGCCCTCACCCATTAGTTAGGCAGGTTCAGGAGCCAGTGAAACGCGGGACCTCTGTGGCAGTCTCACTCAACATACACACTCACAATTATATTCATTACTACACCAAGTGGGACCCGTTGGGTCCCATGTTCACACGGGAGGGCTGGTCCTCCAACGCAATATTCCACCTCTCCACCAATTCCAATATTGGTGGCCAGTGAGGGGGGAGGGAACTTTCTGGAGCGTTAGTATGGGTGTTGTGGGCCGAAGGGACTGGTTTCAAGAAGGCTAGTATGGACATTGTGGGCCGAATGGATTCTTGGGTTGGCAGCTCAGTCACTCAGGTCTGGTGGGCTGGCAGCTCAGTCACTCAGGCCTGGTGGGCTGGCAGCTCAGTCACTCAGGCCTGGTGGGCTGGCAGCTCGGTCAGTCACTCGGGCCCGGTGGGCTGGCAGCTCAGAAACTGCCAGAAATCCTTCCCAAAACAGGTGAGAGACTCTGTGAGAGAGCAGAGGGAGAGGGTGGAGAATCAATTTTAGACATTTTTCATATTTTTCTGCAGATCACAGCAATAAAGGAGGAAAGTCTATCCTGGCCTGGATCTCACAGGGAGCCAATGAAGGGAGGGAGAAAAATACTGGGGTGAGGTTTAATACTTGCAGGGGGAATTCTTATTGATGGGCCGAAGGGACTCCTGGGCTAGTACAGGCTTGATGGGCTGAAGGGGCTCTTTTAAAATTTAAAAAAATTTGAGTGAAATCTCAGTGAAAGGCACCTATTCTGGACTTTTCCTGGCCTGGCACGGGCCTTTTGGGCCAAAATGCTCCTCCTGGGCTAATACGGGCATTTTGGGCAAAAGGGACTGGTTTCTCGACTAATAGGGGCCTTGTGGGCCGAAATTAGTTGTTTCAGGCAGGCCAAACAACTCATTTCCATTTCAATTTCAAGCACAGGGCAGGCCGAACAGTGCATGGCATTTTCATTTCACTTCCATTGGCATTGCAGTTTCAAGCACAGGGCAGGCCGAACAGCTCACTGCATTTTCATTTCACTTCCATTGCCGTTTCAAGCACAGGGCAGGCCGAACAGCTCACTGCATTTTCATTTCACTTCCATTGCCATTACAGTTTCAAGCACAGGGAAGGCCGAACAGCTCACTGCATTTTCATTTCACTTCCATTGCCATTACAGTTTCAAGCACAGGGAAGGCCGAACAGCTCACTGCATTTTCATTTCACTTCCATTGCCATTGCAGTTTCAAGCACAGGGCAGGCCGAACAGCTCACTGCATTTTCATTTCACTTCCATTGCCATTGCAGTTTCAAGCACAGGGCAGGCCGAACAGCTCACTGTATTTTCATTTCATTTCCATTGCCATTGCAGTTTCAAGCACAGGGCAGGCCAAGCCAAACAGCTGATTGCATTTTCATTTCATTTCCATTGCCATTGCAGTTTCAAGCACAAGGCAGGCCAAGCCAAACAGCTGATTGCATTTTAATTTCATTTCCATTGCCATTGCAGTTTCAGGCACAGGGCAGGCCAAGCCAAACAGCTGATTGCATTTTCATTTCGTTTCCATTGCCATTGCAGTTTCAAGCACAGGGCAGGCCAAGCTAAACAGCTCATTGCATTTTCACTTAATTTCCATTGCCATTACAGTTTTAAGCACAGGGCAGGCCAAGCCAAACAGCTCATTGCATTTTCACTTAATTTCCATTGCCATTGCCGTTTCAAGCACAGGGCAGGCCAAGCCAAACAGCTCATTGCATTTTCACTTCATTTCCATTGCGATTGCAGTTTCAAGCACAGGGCAGGCCAAGCCAAACGGCTCATTGCATTTTCACTGCATTTCCATTGTCATTGCAGTTTCAAGCACAGGGCAGGCCAAGCCAAACAGCTCATTGCATTTTCTCTTTGTTTCCATTGCCATTGCAGTTTCAAGCACAGGGCAGGCCAAGCCAAACAGCTCATTGCATTTTCATTTAGTTTCCATTGCCATTGCAGTTTCAACCACAGGGCAGGCCAAACAACTCATTTGATTTTCATTAAGGGTGAACAAATCATTTATTGCAAGTACATTGCAGACTCACAGTTTAGTTGATTCACAGCTTACAATGAGAGTCGTGGCCTCTCCCTCGCAATCTTGTTAGTACAGGCTTGATGGGCTGAAGGGGCTCTTTTAAAATTTAAAAAAAATTGAGTGAAATCTCAGTGAAAGGCACCTATTCTGGACTTTTCCTGGCCTGGCACGGGCCTTTTGGGCCAAAATGCTCCTCCTGGGCTAATACGGGCATTTTGGGCAAAAGGGACTGGTTTCTCGACTAATAGGGGCCTTGTGGGCCGAAATTAGTTGTTTCAGGCAGGCCAAACAACTCATTTCCATTTCAATTTCAAGCACAGGGCAGGCCGAACAGTGCATGGCATTTTCATTTCACTTCCATTGGCATTGCAGTTTCAAGCACAGGGCAGGCCGAACAACTCACTGCATTTTCATTTCACTTCCATTGCAGTTTCAAGCACAGGGCAGGCCGAACAGCTCACTGCATTTTCATTTCACTTCCATTGCCATTACAGTTTCAAGCACAGGGAAGGCCGAACAGCTCACTGCATTTTCATTTCACTTCCATTGCCATTGCAGTTTCAAGCACAGGGCAGGCTGAACAGCTCACTGCATTTTCATTTCACTTCCATTGCCATTGCAGTTTCAAGCACAGGGCAGGCCGAACAGCTCACTGCATTTTCATTTCACTTCCATTGCCATTGCAGTTTCAAGCACAGGGGCAGGCCGAACAGCTCACTGCATTTTCATTTCACTTCCATTGCCATTGCAGTTTCAAGCAAAGGGCAGGCCGAACAGCTCACTACATTTTCATTTCACTTCCATTGCCATTGCAGTTTCAAGCACAGGGCAGGCCGAACAGCTCACTGTATTTTCATTTCATTTCCATTGCCATTGCAGTTTCAAGCACAGGGCAGGCCAAGCCAAACAGCTGATTGCATTTTCATTTCATTTCCATTGCCATTGCAGTTTCAAGCACAAGGCAGGCCAAGCCAAACAGCTGATTGCATTTTAATTTCATTTCCATTGCCATTGCAGTTTCAGGCACAGGGCAGGCCAAGCCAAACAGCTGATTGCATTTTCATTTAATTTCCATTGCCATTGCAGTTTCAGGCACAGGGCAGGCCAAGCCAAACAGCTGATTGCATTTTCCTTTCATTTCCATTGCCACTACAGTTTCAAGCACAGGGCAGGCCAAGCCAAACAGCTGATTGCATTTTCATTTCGTTTCCATTGCCATTGCAGTTTCAAGCACAGGGCAGGCCAAGCTAAACAGCTCATTGCATTTTCACTTAATTTCCATTGCCATTACAGTTTTAAGCACAGGGCAGGCCAAGCCAAACAGCTCATTGCATTTTCACTTAATTTCCATTGCCATTGCCGTTTCAAGCACAGGGCAGGCCAAGCCAAACAGCTCATTGCATTTTCACTTCATTTCCATTGCGATTGCAGTTTCAAGCACAGGGCAGGCCAAGCCAAACAGCTCATTGCATTTTCACTGCATTTCCATTGTCATTGCAGTTTCAAGCACAGGGCAGGCCAAGCCAAACAGCTCATTGCATTTTCTCTTTGTTTCCATTGCCATTGCAGTTTCAAGCACAGGGCAGGCCAAGCCAAACAGCTCATTGCATTTTCATTTAGTTTCCATTGCCATTGCAGTTTCAACCACAGGGCAGGCCAAACAACTCATTTGATTTTCATTAAGGGTGAACAAATCATTTATTGCAAGTACATTGCAGACTCACAGTTTAGTTGATTCACAGCTTACAATGAGAGTCGTGGCCTCTCCCTCGCAATCTTGCAGAGTAACTGAGTCATGTCCAGGCATCTGGGGTTTTATAGTCCTGTCCCCCCACCCCTCCCCCCAGAAGGGGCGTTACCTTAATCGCGGTGATTGACAGGGGAGAGGATCTCAAGGTTTTTTAAACATTCATAACTTTTTTATTTTTCATCGATGGGAATAATCCTCAGGGCCTGCTCAGCGGAGGAGGACTGTGAGTAAGATGGCCCAAAATCATAGCGATATATGGCAGCGTTTTTTCTAAAAATCAATATACAGCGCAGACAGGAAGTGGTCAAGATGAGACTTTTAATTATATATATATTCTTTTTATAATATAATTATATATAATATATAGTATAATAATATATGGTTTCAATAGACCGCAGCACGGAATTAGGCTCCCCATAAAGTAATGTGAGCATTGAGCACTAGATGGTGCCAATTTTTTCGATCCAATTTTCTAATTAGATTAATTAGTGTGAAACTTTTGGCACTGACGAGTTATGAATTCCTTCTCAATTATATTTTATCTAAATCTGTGCCGAATTTGAAGTAGATACCAGACATGGGTCACAAAAGCTAATCTAGACACATTTTCGATGCTCGGCCCACGGCCTAAGATGCTGCATCACCCGTTGAGTTTTTCCAGCTTTTTTGTCTACCTTTGATTTTTCCAGCATCTGCAGTTCTTTCTTAAACTTTGCAATAAAGATGACATTTTTAACCTGGAAGTCATTCTAAAATCAGTTTTGGTGGCTACAGGAGTTTTTGCAACAATTGCAGAACGGATACATTCACAATATGGAATCGCTCAACCTTTATTCAAGGTATCAATTAATAATGTACAGACACAACATTGTCTCAGCCCTTTAACTTCAGATTGCTCCTATGCACACGCTCCGCTGCTTCCGTTCCAAGACGAAATTGAACAGTAAATTTGTTAAACTATTTACATTTTTAAAACTATACAGTTAATTAGTTCTATATATTTACACTAATACCTTGTCTGCTAACATTACCTCTGCAGCACAGATGCATTTCTCAACTTTGATGAAAACACTTTCTGTGCTAGTCATCTTAATGAATCACCTCCATCTGCAGAACATGCTATTGGTCTCAAATGGATGCTACATTTCTATCCTATCTTGCAATTCCTACAATTATCCTTTACATCAACATCTTTATCATTATGAATTTCATGTTTGTGTCACTTTTTTGCTATCAAAGTCATTAAAGCCAACAAATTGTCCACACCCCACATGATCTTGAACCCCTCGGTCTCATAAATCCAAGGAAAAAAGTCCTTACATTGGCAATGTTACAAAATGTTGAGATTTTAAAAATCAAGTCTGCAATTTATCCCATCAGATAAAGCATAATATCAGTATTAAAAAAGTTATGGCCATTTTCATACTCGGAAATTAGCATCTTCTTCCCTATTGCTTTTCCATTGACTTAACACAAAAGCTGTGATCAAGGACAGTCAAAAGCCCATAACTTTCTTAAAAATTAAGAGAACTGAAAGAAATTTTCAGTTATTATAGATTGAAGTATTCTGAAACAAATATGAAACAATCTTACTTGGATGAACTGAAATTAAAGCATATAATTAGTTAGTTACCCAATTGTAGCTAATTACAAAATTCAATTACTAGATCTAAACATCTATCAATTTCTTAAGAAAAGATGAACATTTTTAAATCGCCGAAGTGTCCAAATAACATTCACACAAGAATTCACAATATAACATGATTTTTAAATGTCATTGTCATTAATTCATAGGCCAAATGGAAGGAATTTAATGTTAAATTCCCGTAAATTAATGGCCATTTAAATCATCTTGCGAGTGAGATTTTCTGGAACGCGATCAATTGGAACGTTGCATTTGCGGTGAATTTAAACCCCATGTCGGCAGGAAAAATACTTCCGGTTCGTATGGGGAATAAGTCACCTTCTCGCAACATGAAATTTTGATTAAAGGTATTCTAAGAAGCACTTTTTAATGAAAAAATAAACTGTGTACCTTGCCTTGTCCCCTACGTGAGGTCCGTGCCGTTGTCGGCGTTCACGGCTTTAGAAGATGATTTTTAATTTACTACAGTAATTAAATTAGTAAGAGCAGTTTAAAAATAATTCCAGAGAACGGCAGTCAAAGCGATTTTTCTTCATCAACTAAATACCCTGTTCAAGATCGATTTGAATAGGCTTTCGAAATACCGCATTTTAAACCAGCCCCCCTCTCAACTGCGCCAAAGTCGCGCACACGGGCAGTGACAGAACTGCAGCGCCGCTTAAGGTAAGTATTGTAACATACCTACTTACATCTAATCTCTCCCTACAACTCAAGTCTGCAAGATTTCTGGTGAATCTGGATCAGGAATGACCATCGTGGAGAATCTCTTCTGCATCCATTCCAACATGACATCTTCTATATCTAGTGACCAGGATTGCACATAATACTCTTGAGTGTGGTCTCACCATCTCACATCTCTCTGGCCCTACTGCCAGCAACAACTTCTTTACATTTGGCTGTAGTTGTCTGTTCTGTACCTTCCATCATAATCTCAATAACATCAATCACTCTCAACTTCTCCACATTCCATATACAGTAGCTCACGATCAAAATATCAGCTATCTTTACTGCATTATCATTTGAACACTGTCCCATATACTTCACTCTTAATACTGATTTCCTGCTTCTGAAACTGCAACATTTCAGCTGATCATCCATGCAATGTTTGTATACACCGATTTTACTGTCCATTCTGTCAAGTAAACAAAGTACAGGTCCCAAAGAAGCATCTTATATTGAAGGTAAAACTGAACAGCTCAGCAGTGGCTGGTACCACAATGTACTGATAGTCATACTGCACAGCACCCACATTTTCAAATTTGCACATATTCTTATATTCACCAATTAGAACTAAAGACCATTTACAGTGACTAAAGACCATTTATAGTGACCATAACTTTGTAATTGTCATGGTCCTACAGACCCATTTTCAATGTGGTAAATAGTCCATTAATCTTCAGGGTCGCTTTAATTGCCTGTGACACTGCAGCCTATGCAGCACTCCTCCAAGGTCATTTTGTACAGATGCTGCCTGACCTGCTTAAGTTCCTGCAACATGTGCTTTGTTCTCGTTTTAAAATTTGCATTACAAAAGCAATTGCGTCATTGGGAAAAAGCGAGTTTGAGGCTAGAGAGTTTCAGACTCACATTAACAACGTTATTTTTTCACTCTGTATGTTCCATGTCTAGGGGGATTTTACTGTCTTTGACCAGTCTGCAATATGGGGTTGTACCTGATCCCAAACCTCATCAACTTCCCAGTTCAATTCCATCATTTCTTTAATGTTCAAACATCTTTTGGTCTCAGCCTTGAATATACTCCACAACAGAGCATCCACATCACCACAATCTCCCCTGTTAATCAGCAATCAAGATGATTGTTATCATAATGCACAATGTAATCTCTACTATGAACCATGCAAAAGCCATTAGGTGGTGATATTTCAATTTTCATACGTTTTACATACTATTTCCTTAAAAAATGACAAGAATTCACATGAAACAATTTACATGTAACAGTGATGTTCTGTACCTGTCTGAATGTTCTTCAGTGCTGTTTCTCTGGCATCCATTCCCACCAATGGCCATTCATTTTTATCGTCTAGATATTTTACAACAATCACCACCGGAGTCATTGATGCCATATTCTGTTCACCACATCCCCCTGGAATTCTGATTAGATGTTTCAGTTTCAATCCATCGATAGATTTTTCAATAGATTGAGTTAAAAGATCACCTGTTTCATTGAAAAAAATAATTTGAGGATGCTGTCAAATAAACAAGCATATAAACATAACTGGCCAGGTTTCATTGCTGGAGTGCCAACAAAGCTCAAAAGCAATTTCATTTATTTATCCATAGGAATTTAAATTCTTTAATTCTCTTGGAAACAAATGTTTAATTAATCAACTTGAAAGTCACTGAAACTTTATGCAGTGGGTTATTATGACGGAGTAGGCATTACCCAAGAGGATTCAGAAGTGAACTGGTTAAAGAGCTGAGGAGAAAAATACAAAGTTCATGGATATAAAGAAGGGAGAGCTAGATTAATTGGAGAGCTCTGACAAAGAGGCTGCACCAACACAATGACCCAATAACCTTCATCTCTGCTCTACCATTTGTAATTTCAATAGGCATTTTGTAAAAGAGAAGATACAAAGATCTATTAAATATTTAGAAAACGATTTCCTTCAATGGGATAATAGACTCATGTTTTTTTAAAATAGTTAGCTAACATTTATTAACATTAGGGCAGCACAGTGGCACAGCTGGTTGAACTGCTACCTCACAGCACCAGAGACCCGGGTTCGATCCTCGAAACATGAAACATATCACTGATTGTTGGAGTCATAGATTTTACTGAATGGAATCAAGGCCTTCAGTCCAACTTATCCATGCTGAACAAGTCGCCAACCTGAATTAGTCCCATTTGTCTGCATTTTGCCCATATCCCTGTAAACCTTTTCTCACTCTGACTGTCTATGTGTGTTAAATGTTGTAATGGTGTCTGCCTCTACCACTTCTGGCAGCTCATTCTACATACCCATTAAACAAGTTGTGAAAAGGTTTCTCCTTGGGTCCCATCTAAATATTTTCCCCTCCCACCTTAAACCTATCCCATATGTTTTTGACTCCTCCAACGCATGTAAAAGAGTGTGACTATTTCCTTCATGATTTCATACATCAGTATAAAGTCACCACTCAGTTTCCTTCACTTTGGGGAAAAAAAGCCCCAGCCTATCATTCTTTTTTTATAACTCAATCTCTTCAGTCCAGTTAACATCCTTGTGAATCTTTTCTACGACCTTTCTAGTTTAATAACATCCTTCCTATAGCAGAGTGAACAGAACTGCACACAATATTCCAAGTGCAATGTCACCAATATAGTGTACAGTTGTAACATAACATCCCCAACCCTTGTACTCCGACCAACGCAAGCAATGTACCAAATGCCTTCTTTATCACCCTGCCGTCTGTCACTACTTTCAGAGAACAATGTACTTGTACCCTTAATGACATTGGATCAATAATGAATACACTGGCACACATAGATTCAAGATTCAAGAGAGTTTATTGTCATGTGTCCCAGATAGGACAATGAAATTCTTGCTTTGCTTCAACACAACAAAATATAATAGATATAAATAAGTACAGAACAGAACAAATCAGCGTGACCATATATATGTACACACATAAATAAACAGATAAAGTGCAATGGGCTATTTTATTTCGAAGTCACGTGAGTGACTACGTGAAGAGCCCGCCAGCCCGCATGCGCGACAATTCGTCGACGCATGGCGCGAGAATCGGAGCAGTTCGAAACTGCTCCGACAGGTAAGGGAAAATTTCTTTCAGGTACGGCCGCTGCTCCGAGAATTGGGGCAGCGGGCCCGGAGAATCTGCCGCCGTTGAGGCTCCGTGGAGCTGGCGGAATAAAAATAACAGCGGCCGGCGCAACCGGTACAAAGAACTCTATGAAGGCTCCGAGGGAGCTGGCGTTTTAAAAGATAACATCGACCGGCTAAGGCCGGGTCAGCGTACGCTGTGGAGGTTCCGCAGCAGCTGGCATTTTAAGAATAGCAGCTGCCGGCTGAGGTCGGGTCAGCAAACGCTGAAGAGCGGCAACCGCTGTGGAGGAGAAGCTGACGGCTATAAATAGTGTGTGCCGCGGAGGCTCAGCAGGAGCTGGCGGTTTTATAATAGCGGCTGCCGCTCGGCCAGGTCTGTGACTACCGTGGCAGAATGGGTCTCCACTGGAGCAGGCGGCTGTTCAGAGCATCTGACGGGCAATGCCTGTACAGATTGCTGCTCCGAAACGGAGTCAGCCAGAGGCCTGAGGAGGCAACACCTGGTTCAGGGTTGCGTTCTATTTCCTCCCCTAAGAAAGTCCGTTGAGGCTCCAGAAGGGAGCAAGGACTCGGAGTCACTAGCAGGAGCTCCTGTCTAGTGAGTAATATAAATAAACAAACAAACAAATAAATAAAGAAAAATATATGGATGAATAAATAAATAAAGTGGAAAAAAGGAATGTGCTCCTAGCGCAGGAGACATTTACAGGCTGTGTCTGTCAGATGCCTGTGGGAGCAACACCTGGATCATGGTTGCGTTATAATATCTCCTGCTCAAAAGCAGGGAAGCAATACCTGGCTCAGGGTTGCGTTATGATATTTCCCGCTCAGAAGAGGGGAGTGTTGGAGATTCTTACATAGGTGACTCCAACTATGTGGATATCGATAATGAAATCGAATCCCTGAACTAATGGGGGATATGCTTCATTTTTAATCATATGGAGAAAATATGCTCCGTGCACCGGAGGCATTAACAGGCGTCTCCAGCCAAATGTCTGTGGCAACATCTGGCTCAGGGTTGCAGTATTCCTCCCACTCTGATGAGGGGAGTATCGGAGAATATTACAGAGGTGACTCCGATTATGGGAATATTAACAGGATATCTGAATCCCATGATTTAATCGATGATATGCGGGAGCTACCGGCTCTTGTCACATATTTGCCATCCCTTTGGGGATAGGAGATTCACTGGAGGAAGATCTGGCTAAAAGTATCCGGGACATATGCCAGTCCACATAAACTGCCAGTCTTTTTGGATGTTCCATACGTCAATTCTATCAGTTGAGATATCCCAGTGATGATATGTAGGCAAAGATTTATGTCAGCAAGTCCAAAATCCGCTCTGGAGTCATTACGGCCTTTTGCAAGTCAGAAGATGGGTCTCATCTCTCGGAAGTGCAGAAAGCTGTATTAACACTTCTCTGTAAGACACAGTTGGGCCTTCGCAAAATGCTATAAGGCATGAGATAATTCCCAAAATGGCTCAATTTTTACAGGGCCAGTAATGTGCAGCCTGCATAGTATTTCTTCAGAGAGGACTTATGTAGCAAGTGAAGACTTGCAGGGGTTAGGCGGCTGCGGGGGTGGAGTACCATTCTATGTGGGTAAAGCTCCAGTATTCGGCGGGTTTTCACCCTGTATTCACGGAGCAGGAAGCGCCATTGAAGCTCTGGGAAGGAGCAGTCGGGAGTCACTAGCTGGCCTCGCAAGAACAGCTTGTTGAACCAAGCTTGCAGTATGGCAGGCGTGACCTGTCCAGTGAGTCCCGCTGAGGCTCCGAAGGAGCAGCTGGTCAAAGGAACAGCCTGTTGATCCAGGCTGGGAGAATCTGGCAGCGCGATCTGCACAGTCAACTCCAGCAAAGGCTCCAATAAAGGCAGAAGGCCGCAGGAGAAGCCTGTCGAGGTAGGCTCGGAGTTATGGCAGGCGTGGCCTGTTCAGTGAGCTCCGCTAAGGCTCCAATGGAGCAGAAGGAGTCGAAGGAGCGGCGTGTCAAACCAGGCTGGGAATAACAGGTAACGTGACCAGCACTGTAAAGCTCCAGCAAGGCTCTAAAGAGGCTGCAGGCCGAAGAAGTAGTCTGTCCCATTGGGCTCCGGAATGCTGGCAGGCGTGCCTTGCACAGCAATATCGCCCTTGAGCTCCGGGAAACGAGCTGTTTGGCAAACGTGAGGCTGACGATGTGGTCAGACAGGGTCTGCAATGGAACTTCGCTGAAGCTCCAACAAGCAGGTCGACCTGGGCTCAGAACGCTGGCAGGTAAGGTCTCTTTATTAACCGCCATAAACTCCGAAATGGAGCAGTCTGTCGCCCCAGGTTTGGATTCACTGGCAGCATGGGCTGTCTAGTACTTTTCACTGTCTCTGGAGAAGATCAGGTTGATGCAGAGACATTGGTAGGGTGCCTTGCATGGCAAACTCTGTAAGCTCTAAGTTGGAACTGGCTGGTCATATGGATCATATTGACCAGGGAAGCTCTGCTTCAACATCTGTGATTGAGGTCACAAGCTGCTCAGTAGAGGGCTGGTCAAAGACAAAGTGTTGCGCACACTGGCGACTGAGACAGGTGGTTTCAGTCAGAGGGCTGCGGAGCAACTCCTGGTTCAGGGTTGCATCATGCTATTTTCCATTGTGAGAAAGAAGGCTGAGGTTTCGTGGTGACTGACAGTCAAGAGTTGACAAGGAACGCGTATTCCCACATCAACTGGATGTTGTGTTTCAGCTTTAGTCATCAGGATCTGATTATATGTTTATGAGCGAAATAAATAAATAAATAAATAGATAGATGCATCTTCCGCGGCAAGAGAAGCCAAAAGTTTCCTCCGTAAGATCAATAAACGAAATGATGGTTATCCAAGTGGAAACAGAGACGTCTCACAAAGGATGAGTAGTATGCCCAAGAACAAGAGGGGTATATTTCTGATATTTCTCAAGGTTGTAGCAAAGTGGAGCATGCCAAATCAGGTTAGGATTTGGCTAGTCTGATCATGTGTCTCGTTACCCACTTTAAGATGGATATTGTCTTTCAGCAATTTAGCTGATTCAGAGGATTAGGGCCTCAATCGATCTTGAAGATGCATACTTTGCCATATCTCTACACGAGGGGCACAGATATATCTGGTGTTTTGATGTCAAAGCCAGTATTGCAAAGTTTAGGCTCTACCTAGGGGTTGTCTTCAGGCCTAGGCTATTTACAAAGATTCTAAAGCTAATGCTGCCCTACTCAGATCAAAAGGGCATTGTGTCAGGGAGTTTATAGACGACACGCAAATTTTGTAGCTGATAAGCGGTTTATCAGTAGATGCCTCTTAAGATATTAAGGATGAGGCAACATGAAATTTAATAGTGCCAAATGTTCCTACTCATTCAGTGTCCATGGTAAAGGTGGCTGAAAGAAGCTCCTATTTACTCGAAGTCACGAGTGATGGGTAGCTCAGCCTATTTCTCGTGCAGCTAGCTGTGCACGATTGTATGGGAAGTTTGTGGAGAAGACATGTGAGCTACTTTTAAACAGAAGTAGCAGAGCTTTGTGTTTCTTTCAGTTGCGCTCAGAGAAGCGATTATGTTATGGTACAATTGACACTGTTTATGCTGCTTTGTCATTTTCTATAGTACCATAAGTGGGACAATAAATGATTGGTTATTCTCCCGTTGTTGACTAACATCATGCAAGGTGTCTTTTATGTGACCGCTCTAAAGCCTAGACTCATAGTAGTGTGGATTGTATATCAGTAAATTATTATGCAGATATTCATCTACTATTTTCCTAATGGGAGCAGAATCTTTTAAGTTGATTATGCTTTAGCAGCTGATTTCAGCACAAAGAACACACCCTTTACTCAATGGATATTCTTGCAACAGCAGGAGGTTTACATAGTGCACTTTCAGAAGTTATAACATTTTGATTGAATATGCCTGGTTGATTGCAGATAGAATTCTGTATAGTGTTGCATGAGTTATTACCTAACTCAAAGCCAATTGGGAATGTGGTCAGATTAAGGGCAATGGCCATGTATGCAAGTTAGCATCATGTTGTTAATAACCCATGTCTTTCTACCATTTATGGTTTTATCTGTTTAAGTATTTCACACACAGATTGGGTTACTGCATGAAACCACATAGCTTTGAAGGCTTTATGTAGTCACTCACGTGACTTCGAAATAAAATAGAAAGATTAAACGGAAAACTTACCATTTGAAGTTTGATCTTTATTTTATGAGAAGTTGAAGTGAGGGATTACGTGCCCTCCACTTCCAACCCTGATTCTCATAAAGATCATCCAGTAAGTCTAGGGTCGTTAATCTTTCAATTGTCTAAGTTCTGCAAATGGTCTGTGGTTTCATACAGTTGCTCTGAAGATTGATGCGCATGCGGGCTGGCGGGCTCTTCACGTAATCCCTCACTTCAACTTCTCATAAAATAAAGATCAAACTTCAAACGGGAAGTTCTCGTTTAATCTTTCTATTAATGATCAGAGTTTTGTTTGAGTTGAGTTTAATAGCCTGATGCTGTGGGGAAGTAGCTATTCCTGAACCTGGATGTTGCAGATTTCAGGCTTCTACCTTCTACCTGAATTCAGCGGGGAGATGAGTTAGTGGCCAGGATGGTGTGGATCCTTAATGATGCGGGCAGCCTTTTTGAGGCAGCGACTGCGATAGATCCCCTCGATGGTAGGGTGGTCAGAGCCGATGATGGACTGGGCAGTGTTTACAACTTTTTGCAGACTTTTCCGCTCCTGGGCGCTGAAGTACAGTGAACAAAAGAGCTTCATTTCTAGAGACAAACAAGAGGGTCTAGAATCATCCCCACAGCTTCCTCTCTCAAAAGATCAAGGAGCAGAATTAGGCCATATGGCCCATCATGTCTACTCCACTATGACTGATCTATCTTTCCCTCTCAACCGCAATCTCCTGCCATCATCCCATAACCCCTGACAACCTTACTAATCAAGAATGTCAATCTCTGCCTTAAAAATATCCATTGACTCGGCCTCCACAGCATAGTTAACAATTTCCTCAAAAGCTGAGGGAATGGTGGGGAAGGGAGTTGCTGTGCCATTGCACGCTGGTACACTGGGCCTCAGCTGCAGGCTCCTTAGATAATGGTCCATTACCACTCGATCCACAACTTCCTCCAAGGTATGCTGGTGCAGTTGGAGCCTCTTAAGTTGGGCCAGTTCAGCTCAAGAAGGTTTGTTAGTCATGGAATTATTGTGCCTCAGTCACAGGAGACCAAGGCAGTGCAGTACATCCATCTTGACAGTATCATAGACTGCAGCCAATGCACAGAGTAGCAAAAAAAAAGCAGCTTGCTGGGCCTCACCACTCAGGTATGGAGGCAAGATGTGCACCCAACTCTGACACTCCCATCCTTGTATCCCAGCAGTCAGTTCAAACGTGTAATAAAAATGCTACCACATCATCCTGCTTGGTTAGTTTAATGAGAAGCCCAGGGGCTATAGGTACACTTCCATTTGCATCCATGGACTGTGTGAAGACGTACTGCACATGTATTGATCTTTTGTTTTTTGAGGTACATATCTATTATGTATACCCAGGAAAAGTTATCCACCGTTGTGGCTTTTTCACTTCATGTGAATTCATTTTCATTGGTCTACAAGTCAATTACATGACAAATGTTTGGCCAGCACAATGGGAATGAAAGTTGAAAAGGTATCCTGACTAGTAAACTAGTGCTTAAAAATCTAATTTAAAAATTGAGAAATAAATGGAAGTCACTGAGAGAAGTAAACCTAAAACAATAAGCTGTTCCAGATCCATATTACAACCAGAATGAAGAGAAAATGGCAATGCATGCATAAATTTAAGATTGATCGGTTATGATTTAACTTCTGAAGGGCAACGATCTACACTTCCTCTCCTATTTTAAATTTCAGATCAAGTGCTGTTCTTATATTTAAGGTGGAAAGTATAAGTTATACAACTCTGAATGCTCCAACATCAACAAAACAGATAAAATCTAAAAATATGTTTTTCTCTTCAGTTTCTGCAGGAATGAGTCTAACCTACCTTGAACGCTGATGGAAGTCCACGATTCTGTGTGTGGAACTCTATTTTCTGGGGGTAGGACAGACACATTAAACACTTGCACGTTACCTAGGTTAAAGGAAGAATATATTTATTTATTCAGCAGGTTATCTCAATATACTGCTATATCCTCCTCAATTCAGACACAATCCAAATTTAAAATATACTAGACCAAGTGCAGACCCGTTGGGTCTGTTTCCCCAACGCGCGTTTGCGGGGAGGGGGGGCTGCGGCATCACACTCACACTAACCACCCCCCAAACACACAGGCGGGGGGAGGGGGGAGTGGTTGAAGTGAGAGAGAGGGAGGGGGAGGGGGGTAGGGAGGTGGTGGAAGAGGGAGAGAGGGGTAGGGGAAGGGGGTGGGGGGAGAGAGGGAGGGAGGGGGGAGAGAGGGAGGGAGGGGAGAGAGAGGGTGGGGGAGAGAGAGGGTGGGGGAGGGAGAGAGGTGGGGAGGGAGAGGGGTGGGGGAAGGGGGGAGAGAAGTGGAAGAGTGGGGAGGGAGGGGGAAAGGGGTAGGGGGAGCGGTGGAAGAGGGACAGAGGGGTAGGGGAAGGGATGGGGGGAGAGAGGGAAGGGAGGGGGGTGGGGGAAGGGGGGGAGAAGTGGAAGAGTGGGGAAGGGGATAGGGGGAGTGGTGGAAGAGGGACAGGGGTAGGGAAGGGGGCAGGGGAGAGAGGTGTGGGGGAGGGGGGAGGGAGGTGAGGAGGGAGACGGGGTAGGGGGGTAGAGGGGATGATTGTGGATGGAGGGGGAAGAGTGGGAGGGGGAAGGGGGTGGGGGAGAGAGGGAAGGGGGTGGGGGAGGGAAGGGGGTGGGGGAGAGGAAAGGGGTGGGGGAGGGAGGGGAGTGGGGAGAGAGGGATGTGGGTGGGAGGAGGAGAGGGTGAGGAGAGGAGAGGAGGGGGGGGGAGAGAGGGATGGGGGAGGGGGAGAGGGGAGGGGAGGGGGAGGAGGGGGGGGAGGAGGGGAGGGGAGGGGGGGGGGGAAGTGGGGGGAGGGTGGGAGAGGGGGGGGTAGGGACGTACATCTGTTCCCCATTCCCTATCACCCCCAATCCTCTTTCTCTATTCCCACACACGTGATGACGCGCTTCGACACAGGCTGCAGGGGTGGGGGGGAGGGGAGGGGCTGGGGCTGCTGCAAAGGCATATGTAAATAGATCCATTCCGATTGGATATATGTGACCATTGGGCATTGTGACATCACACGATGGAACGTTCACCAACATTCTATGGGTGAGAGCTGTTTTTTTTAACATTTTGAAATTTTGGGGGGGGGGAGAAGGATTTTATTAAAAATGTGTACATAAACACGAAATTTAATCAGGAGTGGATACTTGGAATGAAAAGTGAAATCTCTACCGAAATGGAAAAAATCTCGGCGTTTCTGCGTGTGGTGTTGGCGTAGCAACGAATCAAAGGCTGGCACCCACAAGACAGGCAGAAACACACACACACAGAGTTTTAAATATAGATAAGATAGAAGATAGATAGATAGATGTTCGTTCATAATCATTGGATCTAAATCTTGAAATTCCCACCTTAACAACATTTGGAGGTATCTTCATCATCAGTTCCAGGTGACTTACCAATGGGTCTCATGGGCAGTATGGAATGGACAATAACTACCACCTCTGCTGACCATGCCCATACTTTGCAAATTAATTAATTAAAAAACCTTTGAATCAAAATCCTTTACTCTGGCAAAGTATAGTGAATTTTCAGACGTCTCTACTTTGGGTTGTTATGGAGGCAAGATCATTTGTAGTATTTAAAGAGGAAGTTGAAATAATTTTTGAAAGTTCAGCGATTGCAGAAACCGGTACTGAAGAAGAGATGAAGACCTGGAGCAGACCAATCACGATTAATTGCGGGGTTGTGGCCTACTATGTTTTCCTACGTTCTTGTATTCTTTCTTATTTTCCTTTATAACTATTTGTTTATGTGTATT
>CM075992.1:4618908-4711408 GCA_038087875.1 Malacoraja senta
CCAGCTCCCTCCTCCCCCCCGAAAAACTTCACGATTTATCGTGTAAAACGGGTCCGAAAATCGGGATTGTTTTTAAAAACCTTACCGGAGCTTCTGGTTACCGCGCTGATGACGTCATCGTTAAACGCGATGTTTTAAACGGTGGTTTGAAGCCCTTTAAATGAGTAAATTGACTCCAGCTGTGAGCCCTCAGAGAGCTGTGAATAAACTGTCGAAACAGTTCGAAACTGAAGTTACCTCTGAAGTCTCTGAAGTGGCTGCAGAAATGGATACAAGATCTAAGAAAGACTTTGATGACTTGAAAAAATCAATGAAAAATTTGAAAGATGAGATCTCGGATAATAGGGTGGAAGATAAGAAGGAAATGAAGGAAAATTCGGCAAAAATGATGGAAGGAATGCAGAAGATGATGAAGGATTTAAATGCTGGTAACCAGAAGAATATGACGGATTTACTGGACACTATGAATAAACGAATTGATGAGGTGAAAGATGGACTATCAGAGAAAATGGATAAGATGGATGTAATTACTACGGATAAGTTCACGGCTGTACTTGAAACAGTAGCTGCAAGTATGCAGACAATCACGGAATTGGAGAAAAATACGGCACGACTGGTTGAAGACATGGCGAAATTGAGGCAAGAACATGAGCAAATGAGGCGAGAAAACGAACAAGCATCACTACAAATGGGGACTCAATTAGAGAAAGTCTCATTCAAATGCCTGGACCTGGAAGCTCGTTCTAGACGCCAGAATCTGAGGATTCTTGGTGTTTCAGAGGGGGCAGAAGGGGAACAGGTACGTGAATTTGCCATGGGCTTGTTGAAACAACTGTTGAATCTTCCCAAGGAACCGAAAATCGAAGTGGCTCATCGTGTCCCAAGATTTGGAAAAAGATTTGATGCGGGAAAAGCTTATCCACGACATATTATAGTGAAATTTCGAGACACTGCAGAACTGGAATATGTTATGACCCAAATCAAATATGGTGTACAATTACGGCTGGACAAAGACACTATTAAGATATTCAGGGACTACCCACATGAAATTGTGCAAAAAAGAAACAAATTTGATAAGGTTAAAGATCTTTTAAGAGGGAGAGAAGGGGTCAGATTCGGGGTTTTTTATCCCGCTAAAATGCGTATTTCTTTTAATGGTCTTGAAAAGTCATTTGTTAAGCCTGAAGACGCTTTCAAATATGCCCAAACGATTGTTGAAAGACAGAAATAAAAGGGAGCTTTGGCAGATCCGAATAATTCTCAGCTATGTTTTGTCTGGGGATAGTTACACTGTTATCTCCGGAATGTTGAAGCAAGGACATTTTCTGTTCAAAACGTGTAAACAACTTTATAACGGGATATGAATTAGAAAATAATTGCTTATTGATTAAAATGTTATAACCAATTGTAAGAACTTATCCTATTAACAACTTTAAAAGTTATGCAGGTTAGATTAGAATACTAACAAAAAAAACAAAAAAATAATGAACTAACATACTAATATGAATTTTTAATAAATTGTAACCTTGTCTATAAGCGGGAGGAGGGGATGAGAAACGAGCTCCTGGCTTATGTCCAGGAGCACGTCTCGTTAACCCCTTCAACCAACAGCTGATTCTTATTGAAATCAAAAATATTGGTTTAATAATTAAACTCTGATATATATATATGTTATAAGGAAATATCAGGGTAAAATTGTATTATATATATGAATGTGAGGCCTCGTTTTAATATTTTAATATGTTATGATTAACTAAGAGAGCGGAGCGAGTTGAGCAACAACGCAATGGAAGTCAAAATAAGGTTTTTTCCCACCTACAGGTGGGTCACTTGCTACAGTGCCGACTATAGACACTGTAGCCTCACTTTTTTAGTTTTTTTTTTATTACATAAAATCACTTGTTTGTGTTTTGTGTTTAGTGATAAGAATAATATGGACATACCAACAAAAGTTAATAATTCAAAAACTCCCCCAATACCTAAAGACCTGGGATATGGACGCACCACAAGATTCAAAGGTACTATAATTATTCAAAATGCATGACACCACACAAAAGAACCTAGGAGGAGTCTCATTTTGTAGTTGGAATATAAGAGGTATTAATGAACCTATCAAAAGGGGTAAGATATTAGCTCAGCTAAAAATGTATAATTCTGACATTACCTTCCTACAAGAAACACACCTAAAACCTCAGGACCAAGTTAGGCTGAGGGCGAAATGGATAGGTCAAACATACCACTCTTCATTCACTTCAAAATCTAGAGGCACGTCAATTATCATAAGAAAAGGTATACCATTTAAAGCAAAGAATATTATAACAGATATAGAAGGGAGATACCTAATAGTTAATGGAGAAATCCATGACACTCCACTTACTTTGGTAAATATATATGCCCCTAACTTTGATAACCCCCACTTTTTCAATAAAATCTTCAATATAATTGCAGAGTCAAACTATCAAAATGTTATAATAGGCGGAGACTTTAACTGTGTTTTAGACCCGTACTTAGATAAATCAAGTCAAAAACAGAGAGGGAATATGAAATCGAAAACTGGGGAACTCCTCAATACCTACATAAACAACACTAATATAGCAGATGTTTGGAGAATTGTGAATCCAACTGGCAGGGAATATTCGTTTTACTCAATGGTACATAAGACATACTCACGTATAGACTACTTTCTGCTGGATACAAAATTAATCCCCCAAACATCTAATGCAATATATCATACAAATTCAATTTCAGACCATTCTCCACTAACTTTCTTTTTAAAACTGGAAGGATTGTCTAAGAATAATTCATTCTGGAGATTTAACTCTCAAATTTTAAAAGATCCACAAGCGAGTATATATTTAAAAGAACAAATGGAGGTCTTTTTTCAAACAAATGATACTTCAGATATATCGCCTACTTTACTTTGGGAATCTTTTAAAGCATACATTAGGGGTATTATAATTTCATATCAAGCTTTTCAAAATAAAAAGAATAAGAATGAACAAAGACAGTTAGAAGAACTTATTAGACAAATGGATATAGATAATGCTAAAGATCCAACAATAGATAAACATAATAAAATAATAATTTTAAAATTTAAATTAAATAAATTATTATCTGCCAAACTTATAAGACTTTTTCAAATTACAAAACAAGAGCACTTTGAATTTGGGGAGAAACCGCATAAACTTTTGGCTCGCCAGCTAAAAAAACGAGAAAAGGAACATACTATACCAAAGATCAAATCAGATAAAGGGGAATTATTAACAACACCGAAGGATATTAATAAAAGATTTGCGCAATTTTACGAGAATTTGTATACATCTAAAACGATAATTGATTCCAATAATATCACAAAGTTCTTGGATACCTGTAATCTTCCAAAGTTAGAGCTGAAGGAACAAGAGGAACTGGGTGCACAAATCTCAATTAAGGAATTAGAAGATACAATAAACTCACTAAAAAATGGAAAAACACCAGGCCCTGATGGATTTACTAATGAATTTTATAAAAACTTTTATGATAAAATAATACCAAGATTACAAAAAATGTACCAATACGCTTTTAAAAAACGAATACTACCTGATACATTAGCGGAATCAACGATTACATTAATACCTAAGAAAAATAAGGATTTAGAAGAACCTGGCTCATATAGAGCTATAGCATTGTTAAACACAGATCAAAAAATATTAGCGAAAACATTAGCCAGAAGATTAAGTAAATACATTAGTAAATTAATAAACCCAGATCAGACAGGGTTTATCCCTAAGAGATACTCTTCTAATAATATGAGACGTCTACTCAACATAATGCACTCACACAAATCTGAAGATCAAGAATTATCAATTATTTCGCTGGATGCTGAAAAAGCATTTGATCAAGTAGAATGGAATTATATGGATAAAGTATTACAAAAATTTCAACTGGGAGAGAATTTTATTTTATGGATTAAGTTACTATATAACAAACCTACAGCTAGAATACTTACTAATAACATATTATCCTCGAAATTTCAACTATCAAGGGGAAATAGACAAGGATGCTCATTATCACCACAGCTGTTTGCTCTCATTATTGAACCGCTAGCAGAAAAAATTAGAATACACCCTGATATTCATGGATATAATACTAAAGACTCATATAATAAAATATCTTTATACGCGGATGATATATTATTGTATATTACAAAACCTCAAATCACTATACCAAATATATTAAATTTAATTGAAGACTTCGGATCTTTTTCTGGATATAGAATAAATTGGAATAAAAGTGAAATTATGTCAATAAAACCGAAAGATTCAACACATCTTTTAAAATTCCCTTTTAAAATAGCTACAGAAAAATTTAAATATTTGGGAATCGAAATTACCAGAGCATATCAAGGTATGCTCAGGGCAAATTTTGACCCCCTACTTAATAAACTGAATACATTAATTAAATTCTGGAAAACGCTTCCGATGTCTTTAATAGGCCGAATAAACGCAATAAAAATGATCTTTTTACCACAAATTTTATACCTATTTCAATCAATTCCTATATACTTACCTAAGAAGTTTTTTAAAAAACTCGACTCAGATATCACTAATTTTATATGGGACTATAAATCACATAGAATACAAAAAACCCATCTGAATAAATCTAAAGTATTGGGGGGTCTAGCACTACCCAATTTTATGTATTATTATTGGTCAGTAAATATTAAAAACATGATTCAACTGATGGATAACTCCGCCCAGCAAGTAGACTGGATTGTAATGGAGAAAGAGGATTGCTCCTCTAGAAACATTGGAGCGATCCTCCTCTCTCCAATGAAATTGAATAACATAAACTATAATAAGAACCCAATTATTCATAGTACAATCCGTATTTGGAAACAAATAAAACAAAATTTAAAATTAAGAAACTTATCACTTTTATTACCTATAGTCAATAACCCTTCGTTTAGTCCTTCTATTATAGATAAAGCTTATACACAATGGGATAGACTAGGAATTAAAACGCTTGGTGACTTGTATGAAACTGGAAAATTACTTTCATTTCAACAATTACAAATAAAATATAAACTCGGAAATAATCAATATTTTAAATACTTTCAAATATGCGACTATTTGAAAAAATATATAAAAGATCATCATAATAACCCAGCAGATGTACTGGACGAGGCAATGCAGACAAAAGCGGAATCAGCAAACTTAATATCATATTTGTACAATATTATCTTAAATGTACAAATACCATCTACGGAGGGTATCAGAAGAGACTGGGAACAAGAGTTAGCTATTAAAATTTCAAAGGAAAGTTGGAATGAATACTTATTAAAAGTACATAAATGCTCGATTAATGTAAGACACACTTTAATACAATTTAAAATTTTACATAGATTATATTATTCGAAAACTAAAATTCATAAAATTTTCCCAAACGTATCATCTATTTGTGATAAATGTCAATCCCAAGAAGCAACTATAGCGCACTCATTTGTCTTCTGTACAAAAATTCAAAAATTTTGGAATGAAATTTTTGAAATCTTTACAAAGTTATTTAAAACAAGACTGATACCCAAAGCAGAATGGATTATCTTCGGAATAACGGAAGATGATCCAGAACTAAATGTGTTTCAAAAGAAATTAATGGATTATGGGTTAATAACTGGAAAAAAGCTAATTCTAAAATTTTGGAAGAAGGCTCCAATACCAACTATAAATATGTGGATTTCAAATATGTTTGAAACACTACACCTTGAAGAGATAAGACTCCTCCTAGCAGGTAAACCAGATCACTTCCACCTGACGTGGTCTGCATTTATAGAATTATTACAAACATAGGGTGCAAAAGTACTTTAAAAAAATAAAAAATTGAGGTCGGGTAAGGGGGGATGATAGTTGAAGAGTTGGTATGTCCTATTTACGTGATGCTCAAAAAAAAAAAACATTTGTTTTTCTTTTTTTCTCTCTCTCTTTTCTTTTCTTAGGGCCTATCTCTTAACTCTTTTTCTTTTTGTTTTTAATTTCGCTCTCATAGGGTCTTCGTCCTTTTTTTTTGTTGTTACATTTTCTACACTTTTCTACACTTGCACTTTTTCCTTCACTTTCTTCTCTCTTTCAATCTTTTCTTTCTTTAGTGTAAAAAAATAAATAAAGGGAGTACATTAATTGTAAGAAGATATAAATGACGAGTATTAATGTATGTGGCTGTGATGTAATGTACTTCTAATAAATAAAAATAAAAAATAAAAAAAAATAAAAAGAAATTTAATCAGGAGTGACTATTCGTAAAGAAAAATGGAATCTCTACCGAAATTGAAAAAAATCTCGGCGTTTCTGCGTGCGGTGTTGGCATAGCGCGGTATCAAAGGGGCTGGCTGGCACAAGTCAAGCAGACCCACACACACACACACAGAGTTTTAAATATAGACTAGACCAAGTGCAGACCTGTTGGACCTGTTTCCCCAACGTGCGTTTGCGGGGGGGGGGGGGGGGCTGCGGCGTCACACTAACCACCCAACCGTTGGGTCTGTTCCTCCAAAGCACGGTTGCGGGTTGGGAATCTGGCACCCACAAACACACACACTCATCACACCCCTTGATATTATCTTACTTTTTTAATTGGCTTCTTTTATACCATCTCCACCCTATCCACTGACGAATAGTCCTCACCTCTCAAGTGCGTCTTGAGGGGGGGATGTGCAGAGAGAGAAAATTTAATGTTTGAAAAAAAAAATTGTGAGGAGGGGGAGGAGGAGGGTGGAGAGGAAGGTGGTGAGAGAGGAGGGGGAGAGAGGAGAGGGGTGGAGAGAGGAAGGAGAGGATGGGGAGAGAGGTGAAGGGGGGGCTTGGAGCGGGCGTGCATGAGTCGAGAAGGGCAGAGAGAAGAGAGAGAGAGAGGGAGAGAGAGGGGAGAGAGAGAGAGAGAGAGAGGGGAGAGACAGAGAGACTGGTACACAAAAAAAAGCTGGAGAAACTCAGCAGGTGCAGCAGGATCTATGGAGCGAAGGAAATAGGCAACTCTTTGGGCCGAAATTCATCCTCAGACGGGTTTTGTCACGAAACGTTGCCTATTTCCTTCGATCCATAGATGCTGCTGCACCCGCTGAGGTTATACAGCTTTTTTTTGTGTACCTTCCATTTTCCAGCATCTGCAGTTCCGTCTGAAAGACAGAGAGACTGTTGGCGGGCTGTTTCACCAACGCGCGTTTGCGGGAGGGGGGGGGCTGTGGCATCACACTCACACTAACCACCCCCCAAACACAGGCGGGGGGGAGGGGGGAGAGGAAGACGGGGTGGGGAGAGAAGAGGGGAGAGGGAGACGGGGTGGGGAGAGAAGAGGAGAGGGGGAGGGAGGGGAGAGGGGGAGGAGGAAAGGGGAGAGATTGGTTAGGGAGAAGAGAGCAGGGTGGGGGAGAGGGAGCGGGGGGAGAGTGGGGAGTGGGAGGAGAGCGGGGAGGGCAGGAAGGGGGAGAGGGGGGGAGGGGATGTTAGAGGTGGAGAGAGGGGATGAGGGGAAGGGGAGAGGAGTAGGGGGAAGAGAGGGAGGGGGGAGGGAGAGAGGAAGAGTGGGGAGTGAGGGGCAGAGGGGTAGCGGGGAGTGGTGCAAGAGAGAGGGGAAGGAGGTGGGGGGGAGATGGGGGTGAAGAGGGGTGGTGGAGGAGGAAGAGAGGGGGTGGGAGGGGAGGGAGGTGGAGAGGAGAGAGGGGGAAGAGGGGAGGGAGAGTGGAAGTAGGAGGGGTAGGGACAGTCCATCTGTTCCCCATTCCCTATCACCCCCAATCTTCTTTCTCTATCAAAGGGGCTGGCTGGCACAAGTCAAGCAGGCGGACGGACGGCAGCCACAGAGTTTTACTATATTATAGAAGATAGATAGATACACATAGATACACATAGACAATATTCACTGCTCTACCCTCAATCACCATCACCTCCGCAAAATTTTAATCAATTTGGCAAGCCATGACCTGCCACGGACAGATTAGCTGGCTGTTCCTAATTTTCCCATTTTCTTTCAAATGCAAATTCACCAATATATTTTGCAAAATATCACTCTGGAAATGCAGCTTGTAATGTACCATGTGCTGGACTTTCTTTCTTGGTAAATGGCGAAAGAATTATCATTCTTGCGATAACTTAATTGTGTGGTAACACCTGTGTGAAGAAAAGAAAACAATAAAAAGCAAAATTCTATGAATTCTAGAGTATCTAAACAGAGAAACAAAATATTGGGAGAAAACAAAGACATTTGGAAATGCCTTTCTCAGCACAGCTTATGAAAATATGTATTTTTTGCTAAAGCCGCATTAAAGATACATTCATGTTGAATTGCACTATTGTGAAATTTCAAATTAGCATTTATGGTGCTAACTGATCTTTGCAATAAAGATAGACAAAAAAGCTGGAGAAACTCAGCGGGTGAGGCAGCATCTATGGAGCGAAGGAATAGGCGACGTTTCGGGTCGAGACCCTTCTTCAGACTGATGTCGGGGGGGGTGGGAAAAGGAAAGAAAGGGGCGGAGACAATAGGCTGTGGCAGAGCTGGGATGGGTAGAGGAAGGAGGGAGAAAGCAAGGACTACCTGAAATTGGAAAAGTCAATGTTCATACCGCTGGGGTGTAAACTACCCAAGCAAAATATAAGGTGCTGTTCCTCCAATTTGCGGTGGGACTCACTCTGGCCATGGAAGAGGCCCAGGACTGAAAGGTCGGATTTGGAATGGGAGGGGGAGTTGAAGTGCTGAGCCACCGGGAGATCAGGTTGTTTATTGCGAAGCCTCCTATGGCCAGAGTGTGAGGCCCACTACAAATTGGAGGAACAGCACCTCATATTTCGCTTGGCTAGTTTACACCCCAGCAGTATGAACATCAACATCCAATTTCAGGTAGTCCTTGCTTTCTCCCTCCTTTCCCTCCCCTTCCCAGCTCCACCACAGCCTACTGTCTCCGCCTCTTCCTTTCTTTTTCCCGGATCATGGCTGTCTCCTAATTACATCAAAACAATAGCAAGGTTTCAAAGGACTAAAGGTAATGCTAACCTTGCTGATAATTTTGTTTTACAACTGATTTAGCGTTGTAAAGTTATGATGTGAACTATTAAATAAAAATGATAAATAAAAATGTAGAGCTAGGGTTAGGGTCAGTCAGTCAGTCAGTCGGGCTGTCGGTAGGCCGGTGGGTGTTGCGAGGGGTCGGTCGGACGGACTGTCGGCCTGCCAGTGGGTGCTGCGAGGGGTCGGTCGGGCTGTCGGTCGGTCGGTGTGTGCTGCGAGGGGTCGGTCGGGTTGTCAGTAGGCCGGTGGGTGCTGCGAGGAGTCGGTCGGGCTTTCGGACGGCTGGTGGGTCCTGCGAGAGGTTGGTCGGGCTGTCGGCCATCCAGTGTTGCAGCGAGCAAGCGGGCGGACTTACGGAGCCGGTGGTATGGGAGTGCTGAAGGCGGCCGGGGTGGTGTGCAGGGCAGTGCTGCTTCCCACCATCATCACCATGATGATCCACAATGACATGCTGACCGAGGTGGACACGCTGAGCGGGCACACGTACGGAGCCTGCAGCCGGTCCCAAAGCAGCTCCGGCCTCAGCCGTGGGCTGCTCTGGAAGGGGGGCGAGATAGGGTTAGGGTTAGGCATTTTCCTCTCAGTGGAAGATGCCTTAGCCTTCCCCCAGCCAGGCACTGCCGCAGTCCAACTCTGGCCGTGACCCCCACTCTGCACACTGGCAGTCAGTGGGGTTCAGTAAACGGGGGAACCCACAGGAGCTGCCCTCGCCCATTAAGGGTTCAGGAGCCTGTGAAACTCGGGACCTCTGCGGCAGTCTCACTCAACATACACACTCATAATTATATTCATTATATTATTTTTATAATATAATTATATATAATGTATATAGTATAATAATATATGGTATTAATATACCGCAGTACGGAATTAGGCTCCCCATAAAGTAATGTGAGCATTGAGCACTAGATGGTGCTAATTTTTTCGATCTAATTTTCTAATTAGATTAATTAGTGTGAAACATTTGGCACTGATGAGTTATGAATTCCTTCTCAATTATATTTTATCTAAATCTGTGCCAAATTTCAAGTAGATACCAGACATGGGTCACAAAAGCTAATCTAGACACATTTTCGATGCTCGGCCCAGGGCCTAAGATGCTGCATCACCCGTTGAGTTTTTCCAGCTTTTTTGTCTACCTTCGATTTTTCTAACATCTGCAGTTCTTTCTTAAACTTTGCAATAAATATGACATTTTTAACCTGGATGTCATTCTAACATCAGTTTTGTTGTCTACTGGTGTTTTTGCAACAATTGCAGAACGGATTCATTCACAATATGGAACCGCTCAACCTTTATTCAAGGTATCAATTAATAATGTACAGACACAACATTGTCTCAGCCCTTTAACTTCAGATTGCTCCTATGCACACACTCCGCTGCTTCCGTTCCAAGAGGAAATTGAACAGTAAATTTGTTAAACTATTTACATATATAAAACTATACAGTTAATTAGTTCTATATATTTACACTAATACCTTGTCTGCTAACATTACCTCTGCAGCACAGATGCATTTCTCACCTTTGATGAATACACTTTCTGTGCTAGTGATCTTAATGAATCACCTCTATCTGCAGAACATGGTATAGGTCTCAAATGGATGCTACATTTCTATCCTATCTTTCAATTCCTACAATTATCCTTTACCGCGACATCTTTATCATTATGAATTTCATGTTTGTGTCACTTTTTTGCTATCAAAGTCATTAAAGCCAACAATTGTCCACACCCCACATGATCTTGAACCCCTCAGCCTCATAAATCCAAGGAAAAAAGTCCTTACATCTAATCTCTCCCTACAACTCAAGTCTGCATGATTTCTGGTGAATCTGGATCAGGAATGACCATCGTGGAGAATTCCAACATGACATCTTCCATATCTAGTGACCAGGATTGCACATATTACTCTTGAGTGTGGTCTCACCATCTCACATCTCTCTGGCCCTACTGCCAGCAACAACTTCTTTACATTTGGCTGTAGTTGTCTGTTCTGTACCTTCCATCATAATCTCAATAACATCAATCACTCTCAACCTCCACATTCCATATACAGTAGCTCACGTTCAAAATATCAGCTATCTTTACTGCATTATCATTTGAACACTGTCCCATATACTTCACTCTTAATACTGATTTCCTGCTTCTGAAACTGCAACATATCAGCTGATCATCCATGCAATGTTTGTATACACCGATTTTACTGTCCATTCTGTCAAGTAAACAAAGTACAGGTCCCAAAGAAGCATCTTATATTGAAGGTAAAACTGAACAGCTCAGCAGTGGCTGGTACCACAATGTACTGATAGTCATACTGCACAGCACCCACATTTTCAAATTTGCACTTCTATTCTTATATTCACCAATTAGAACTAAAGACCATTTACAGTGACTAAAGACCATTAATAGTGACCATAACTTTGTAATTGTCATGGTCCTGCAGACCCATTTTCAATGTGGTAAATAGTCCATTAATCTTCAGGGTCGCTTTAATTGCCTGTGACACTCCAGCCTATGCAGCACTCCTCCAAGGTTACTTTCTACAGATGCTGCCTGACCTGCTTGAGTTCCTGCAACATGTGCTTTGTTCTAGTTTAAAAATTTGCATTACAAAAGCAATTGCGTCATTGGGAAAAAGCGAGTTTGAGGCTAGAGAGTTTCAGACTCACATTAACAAAGTTATTTTTTCCCTCTGTATGTTCCGTGTCTAGGGGAATTTTACTGTCTTTTACCAGTCTGCAATATGGGGTTGTACCTGATCCCAAACCTCAGCAACTTCCCAGTTCAATTCCATCATTTCTTTAATGTTTAAACATCTTTTGGTCTCAGCCTTGAATATACTCCACAACTGAGCATCCACATCACCACAATCTCCACTGTTAATCAGCAATAAAGATGATTGTTATCATAATGCACAATGTAACCTCTACTATGAACCATGCAAAAGCCATTAGGTGGTGATATTTCAATTTACAAACTTTTTACATTCTATTTCCTTAAAAAATGACAAGAATTCACATGAAACAATTTACATGTAACAGTGATGTTCTGTACCTGTCTGAATGTTGTTCAGTGCAGTTTCTCTGGCATCCACTCCCACCAATGGCCATTCATTTTTATCGTCCAGATATTTTACAACAATCACCACCGGAGTCATTCTTGCCATATTCTGTTCACCACATCCCCCTGGAATTCTGATTAGATGTTTCAGTTTCAATCCATCGATAGTTTTTTCAATAGATTGAGTTAAAAGATCACCTGTTTCATTGAAAAAAATAATTTGAAGATGCAGTCAAATATCCAAGCATATAACCATAACTGGCCAGGTTTCATTGCTGGAGTGCCAACAATGCTCAAAAGCAATTTCATTTATTTATTCATAGGAATTTAAATTATTTAATTCTCTTGGAAACAAATCTTTAATTAATCAACTTGAAAGTGACTGAAATTTTATGCAGTGGGTTATTATGATGGGGTAGTCATTGCCCAAGAGGATTCAGAAGGGAACTGGTTAAAGAGCTGAGGAGAAAAATACAAAGTTCATGGATAAAAAGAAGGGAGAGTGAGATTAACTGGAGAGCTCTGCCAAGGAGGCCACACCGACACAATGACCCAATAACCTTCATCTCTGCTCCACCATTTGTAATTTCAATAGGCATTTTGGAAAAGAGAAGATACAAAGATCTATTAAATATTTAGAAAACTATTCCCTTCAATGGGATAATAAACTCATGTTTTTTTAAAATAGTTAGCTAACATTTATTAACATTAGGGCAGCACAGTGGCACAGTTGGTTGAACTGCTACCTCACAGCACCAGATGCCCGGGTTCGATCCTCGAAACATGAAACATATCACTGATTGTCAGAGTCATAGAGTTTGCTGAATGGAATCAAGGCCTTCAGTCCAACTTATCCATGCTGAACAAGTTGCCTACCTGAATTAGTCCCATTTGTCTGTATTTTGCCCATATCCCTGTAAACATTCTACATACCCATTAAACAAGTTGTGAAAAGGTTGCTCCTTGGGTCCCATCTAAATCTTTCCCCTCCCACCTTAAACCTATCCCATATGTTTTCGACTCCTCCAACCCATGTAAAAGAGTGTGACTATTTCCCTCATGATTTCATACATCAGTATAAAGTCACCACTCAATTTCCTTCATTAGGGATAAAAAGCCCCATCCTATCATTCTTTTTTTAATAACTCAATCTCTTCAGTCCAGTTAACATCCTTGTGAATCTTTTCTACGACCTTTCTAGTTTAATAACATCCTTCCTATAGCAGAGCGAACAGAACTGCACATAATATTCCAAGTGAAGTGTCACCAATATAGTGTACAGTTGTAACATAACATCCCAACCCTTGTACTCTGACCAATGCAAGCAATGTGCCAAATGCCTTCTTTATCACCCTGCCGTCTGTCACTACTTTCAGAGAACAATGTACTTGTACCCTTAATGGCATTGGATCAATAATGAATACACTGGCACACATAGATTCAAGATTCAAGAGAGTTTATTGTCATGTGTCCCAGATAGGACAATGAAATTCTTGCTTTGCTTAAACACAACAGAATATAGTAAGCATAAATAAGTACAGAACAGAACAGAACAGATCAGCGTGACCATATATATGTACACACATAAATAAACAGATAAAGTGCAATGGGCTATTAATGATCAGAGTTTTGTTTGAGTTGAGTTTGATAGCCTGATGGCTGTGGGGAAGTAACTATTCCTGAACCTGGATGTTGCAGATTTCAGGCTCCTGTACCTTCTACCTGAAGGCAGCGGGGAGATGAGTGAGTGGCCAGGATGGTGTGGATCCTTAATGATGCGGGCAGCCTTTTTGAGGCAGCGACTGCGATAGATCCCCTCGATGGTGGGGAGGTCAGAGCCGATGATGGACTGGACAGTGTTTACAACTTTTTGCAGACTTTTCCGCTCCTGGGCGCTCAAGTACAGTGAACAAAAGAGCTTCATTTCTAGAGACAAACAATAGGGTCTAGAATCATCCCCACAGCTTTCTCAAAAGATCAAGGAGCAGAATTAGGCCATATGGCCCATCATGTCTACTCCACTATGACTGATCTATCTTTCCCTCTCAACCCAATCTCCTGCCGTCAGCCCATAACCCCTTACAACCTTACTAATTAAGAATGTCAATCTCTGCCTTAAAAATATCCATTGACTCGGCCTCCACTGAACAGTTAACAATTTCCTCAAAAGCTGAGGGAACGGTGGGGAAGGGAGTTGCTGTGCCATTGCACGCTGGTACACTGGGCCTCACCTGGCAGGCTCCTTAGATAATGGTCCATTACCACTCGATCCTCAATTTCCTCCAAGGTATGCTGGTGCAGTTGGAGCCTCTTAAGTTGGTCCAGTTCAGCTCAAGAAGGTTTGTTAGGGTGGTTCACCCAGTCATGGAATTATTGTGCCTCAGTCACAGGAGACCAAGGCAGTGCAGTACATCCATCTTGACAGTATCATAGTCTGCAGCCAGTGCACAGAGTAGCAACAACAAAAAAGCAGCTTGCTGGGCCTCACCACTCAGGTATGGAGGCAAGATGTGCACCCAACTCTGACACTCCCATCCTTATATCCCAGCAGTCAGTTCAAACGTGTAATAAAAATGCTACCACATCATCCTGCTTGGTTAGTTTAATGAGAAGCCCAGGGGCTATAGGTACACTTCCATTTGCATCCATGGACTGTGTGAAGACGTACTGCACATGTATTGATCTTTTGTTTTTTGAGGTACATATCTATTATGTATACCCAGGAAAATTTATCCACCATTGTGGCTTTTTCACTCCATGTGAATTCATTTTCATTGGTCTACAAGTCAACTACGTGACAATTTTTTGGCGAGAACAATTGGAATGAAAGTTGAAAAGGTATCCTGACTAGTAAACTAGTGCTTAAAAATCTAATTTAAAAATTGAAAAATAAATGGAAGTCACTGAGAGAAGCAAAACTAAAACAATAAGCTGTTCCAGATCCATATTACAACCAGAATGAAGAGAAAAATGGCAATGCATGCATAAATTTAAGATTGATCGTTTATGATTTAACTTCTGAAGGGCAACGATCTACACTTCCTCTCCTATTTTCAATTTCTGATCGAGTGCTGTTCTTATATTTAAGGTGGAAAGTACAAGTTATACAACTGTGAATGCTCCAACATCAACAAAACAGATAAAATCTAAAAATATGTTTTTCTCTTCAGTTTCTGGAGGAATGAGTCTAACCTACCTTGAACGCTGATGGAAGTGAACGATTCTGTGTGTGGAATTTTATCTTCTGGGGATAGGACAGACACATTAAACACTTGCACGTTACCTAGGTTAAAGGAAGAATATATTTATTTATTCAGAAGGTTAACTCAATATACTGCTATACCCTCCTCAATTCAGACACAATCCAAATTTAAAATATATAGATGTTCGTTCATTATCATTGGATCTAAATCTTGAAATTCCCACCTTAACAACACTTGGAAGTATCTTCATCATCAGTTCCAGGTGACTTACCAAAGGATCTCATGGGCAGTATGGAATGGATAATAACTACCACCTCTGCTGTCCATGCCCATACTCTGCAAATTAATTAATTAAAAAACCTTTGAATCAAAATCCTTTACTCTGGCAAAGTATGGTGAATTTTCAGACATCTCTACCCTGGGTTGTTGTGGAGGCAAGATCATTTGTAGTATTTAAAGAGGAAGTTGAAATATTTTTGGAAAGTTCAGGGATTGCGGAAACTGGAACTAAAGAAGAGATGAAGACCTGGAGCAGACCAATCACGATTAATTGCGGGGTTGTGGCCTACTATGTTTTCCTACGTTCTTGTATTATTTCTTATTTTCCTTTATAACTATTTGTTTATGTGTATTCTGTCACTTTTTAAAGGTCATAGTCATACAGCATGGAAACAGGCCCAGTGGCCCAACTTGTCCAAACCTACCAAGATGCCCCATCTAAGCTAGTCCAACCTGCCTGTATTTGGCCCATATTCTTCTCAAATGTTTCTATCCATGAGTCTTTTAAATGTTGTTATAGTACCCTGCCTTATCTACCTCCTCCGGCAGCTCACTCCATATAGTCACATCCTCTGTGGAAAAGTTGCCCATCAGGTTCCTATTAAATCTTTCCTTTCTCCCCTTAAATCACTTTTGTTGCTTTCCTGAGAGTTGACTCCAGTTGTATACAGACTGTGCCAAAAACATTTGTAGCAATTTCTGTTTCCATCTTTTTGATTAACTTCATCTCATTTACCTGCATATAATTTATGTCTCTCTGTGTCACATATTGTTTGCTAACACTCCAGTAAAGCATATTTATGGCACAATTTAAATAAAAGATGATGTTGCTGAAAACGATGTATTCTGAAGGCTAACCTTACCTTTGGGATCCAAAACGTGAGTTTCCACTGGGAGTTCAGTTTTTACTCCCTCCGACTGCAGAAAGATAGAATACACATAATGCTCAGATCTCGTTTATTCTAGGTTTAATATGTTAATCAAGTTAATAGAACTGCTTAAATTACAGATTATTTGTAAAATAATCCTTCTGCACTCCAGGCCACCATCAGTTCAATATCTCTCCAATTTTATAAATGGGAAGTACGCAAAGATCACCCTCTCTTCTGATGACAGACTTCCAACCCAAAACACATCACCGCTACTACCACGCACAAGGACAGCAGTTACAGGGGAGCCACCATTTCCTGCAGGTTCCACATCATCCCGACTTAGAAATGTATTACCACTCCTTCATCGTCATTGGTTGCAAATATATACTGGCACAATCAGTGAGTTAACCAGGAACTTTGGCAAACTGCAGGTTTATCCCTCTTCCCAATCCCTGTTCCCCAATATCCTGAAAATAAGTTCCCAGGAATACTATCAAATTATTAATGATCAAACTCGGAAATTCTGAATAATACAAGTTCTGCTTCAGCAGTTTAGAGCTATTTTCAGAATTTTGACTTAAACTAATCTGTTGCAAACACTAATATTCCTGGATCTTGAAAACACACATATTGTTAAACTTACCAGCACTCGGAGGGGCTTTCTCACTGCATCATTCACAAATTCACCCTGAACTGATGCCTTGACTTCAATCATTATTTCCCCAACTGTCAATGGGACAATAATATAAGGCACCACACCAGTTGACTTCCCAGGAATTTTGACTAGAGCAATATATCGTTCAGTTGGTTTTGCATTGCTGCACAAGTTCACATTGTAAGGAAACTGCACCCGAACCTGGAAGTTAAAGAGCAATTAAATTGCAATAGAAGAAAATGTAAAGAAGAAACTACTGACTCTGCTGACCATGCCCATGCTCTGAAAATTAATTAATAAAAAAATCTTTGAATCAAAAATCTCTGCTTCTAATAGAGGATGGTGCTATAATGAAGGACTGCTACATAGTCAAAGAAGCCCTCTTTTGGGAAGTGGTATGAAATGGAGGTATCACCTACCTTTGCCAAGGATCCCTTACCTTTACTTTGAAAACCAACACTGTTCTGGGACAATATTTTTGCTTCAACCAACATCACTAAAGCAATTTATCTGACAACTACCATGACCATATTGAATTTTTGGGATCTTGCTCTTCACTAACAACCTCATTTGCTGCCCACATTTCAATGGAGGCTTCACTTCAAACAATAGGATTTCGGCTGTAAATTACATTGGGTTTTCTACGAGGTGGCAATGTGAAGAATCTACATGTATATATTGTGAAGAATATACATAGATATATTACATATATATGGCAGATATGCAGCAGTAATGAGTGTTTAATGACAGAAAATTGAAGTATCTATTTTTAACTGGTAATGATCTCAACGAGTAATTAAAGTGCTCTGATGGTAGTTTATTCGATTGAAATCTAGGATCAACAGGTGATGATAGGAGAAAAAGATTTGTAGAATGGGATGAATAATGAAAGATAAGACTTTGAAAAACCTGATGGAGTGGATGCTCTGGATATGTGTTCACTGACTGGTAAAAGGAACAGTCTGGGATCAGGTTCACTATTTTAGCACTGTGGGGAAGGGAAGTTGCTTCCCTCAAAAACTTCCGAATGTTTGGATTTCGCTAACCTGGGAGAATCTATTCATGGGAGAATTTATTCCAGGCTAAAATGTCTGTACTTTTGGAGATCGGATAAAGCAGGTACAGCTCATGGAGCGGTTGCCTCACAGTGTCAGTGACCAATGTTCAAGCCTGAGCTCAGCTGCTGTCTGTTAGGTTTCCCATGGGTAGCCTGGTTTCAACAGTACTCAGGGCCTGCTGGTTGTTAGATTAATTGGCCACTATAAATGTGGCTTGGCATGTAGGATTAATGTGGGATTAAATGGATATTTGACAGTCGGTGTGGCCTAATGAGCCTCAGCACTTGTTTCCCTGATTTTTCTCTCTATGCCTCTCGGATCATTTGTGGTAGAGGTAGACGATCAGCAAAGCAGGTTCAAACAGCTGTGTGGTGCGTTCTATTTTTAAATTAAAATGTAATGGAACTGACATAATTAACTTGTTGCCCTGAAATTTGCGTAATGGTTCAGACTATTAGAAACATAGAAAATCGGTGCAGGAGTAGGCCATTCAACCCTTCGAGCCAGCACCGCCATTCAATATGATCATGGCTGTTCATCCAAAATCAGTATCCTATTCCTGCTTTCTCCCCATATCCCTTGATTCAGTTAGCCCTAAGAGCTATATCTACCTTTCTTGAATACAATCATATTTGGCATACAGAGGAAACTTTGGAGTCAGTGCAAGTGACTGCACCTTAACTGGTACATGTGACAATAAACTGACCTTGAACCTTGAAGTGTTAGAGAATAAAATGTCCTCACATTTACCCGCCAAACTTTGTCCTGCCTCTCCTCTCTCCCAGCTTTCTTCTCCTCCCCCTCCACTCCCCGCCCTCCCCTCTGTCAGTCTGAAGAAGGTTCCTAACTCAAATCATAACTTGTCCATATTCTCCGGAGATGCTGCCTGACCTGCTGAGTTACTCAAGTACGTTGTGTCTTTTTTCCTTTCACATGCCTGTTTATTCTCAGCTGGTTCCAGGAAGATGGTTTTGGCTCCAAATACTTTTCAAATGCTTTTATATTAATATATCATCCGTAAAGTTACAGAACAACTAAAGGAAACTAGCAAGCAAGGATTCTGTCATACAAGCAATTACCCAGTAGCTGAGCAGACCACCATCTTAAATATTAATGGTTCCTTCATCGAATACAACACCTTGTACTCAATGTCTTTTGACCCTTCAGTGCTTGAAGGAGTGTACACCTGGAGACTTGACGACTGAACCCTGGATCCAGCATCTGAGGTCTTGGGACTCCAGTATCTAACTTCAATTACCATCCAAAATACAAAATGATTATTTTAAAGAGACCCTTCAATAAATAATTACAACATGTTCCAAAATCCTTTATAGACACAAAATTCGTTTTAAGATGTCACAGTTCCAATGTGATATATGTGGTAAACAATTGTCACACAGTAGGCTCCTAAGCAACAAATGACCAGGAAATCTTCAGTGTGGCTGAAACACAATAATGTTCCAGAAATTACAAGTAATTAAAATGATCAGCAGTTCGGTACATTCGCACCCATTTGTACTTCTAAAAATGTCTTCCAAAAAATGTCACATTTGGAAGTAAGAGAGGCATTGATAGCGTAAACAATTAGAACTATTCTCCGAGGATGGAAATGTCACAGATGGCATAGCTTTAAGGTGTGAGGGGCAAAGTTTAAAGGGGATGAGCGGAGCAAATTTACACAGGTAGTAATGGGTGCTTGGAACACACTGCCAGGAATGATGGTGGAGGCAGGCATCATAGTGGCATTTAAGTGGCTTTTAGATACACACATAGATGTACAGTACAGGGAATGTTTAGTTTAGAGATACAGCATGGAAAAAGATTATTCGGTCTACTGCGTCCATGCCAAACATCAATCACCCGTTCACACTATTTTTTTTTAGCTTAGTGTTCGAGATACAGTGTGGAAACAGGCGCTTCGGTCCACCAAGTCCACGCCAACTAATCATCACCCATACACTAGTTCTACCCTACACACTAGGGACAATTTACAGAAACGAATTAACCTACTAATCTGCACATATTTGGAATACGGGAGGAACCCTGACCATCTTGAATAAACCCACATATTCACAGGGAGAACGTGCAAACTCCCTTCAGACAGCACCCATGGTCAGGGTCGAACCCGAGTCTCTGGAGTTACCAGTTGCGGCACTGTGCCACCACATTGTCTTGTTGAAGGATTCATGTTAACTTGGAGCAAGCATTGACCACTCAGCCCGTCGAGTCCCATCTTTCTATAACCTTAACTACATTCTCATCTACACATGAATATGTTACCCATTTTCTCATCCACTCCCTTATTAGGGGCAAATTACAGAGGCCAATTCAACTATAAAACTGCACATCATTTACATTCTTTATATTCTTGTCAGAAATTGCTGGGTTCACTTTTATTATAAATGCTTTCCCATTCTAAACTTCACTCTTTTTCAGAGAGAACCGGAGTCAGAGGAAACCCTGCTAGGCCACAGGTAGAGTTACTGCCTCAGTGCTAGAGACCCATATTTTATCTTGCATTCGAAGGAATAAAATCCGAGCCTGCCTAATTTCTCCCCACTGCTCAGTTCCTCGAGTTCTAGCAACACCCACGCAAATCCTTTCTGCACTCTCCCCATTGACACTCTTCTCAGAGTTGGGGACCTAAATTGAACATGATACTCTTGGTAGTTCTTTTGCCTCCATTAGGTTCCAACCAATCTCTTACCATCTACTCATTATTTGTATTCCAGTAGGAGATTGCTCGGTTCACTTTCACAATAAAAGATGACGTTCTAAGCTTCTCTCTTTGCCACTTATTTTTCTTGCCATTTTCTCTCTCAATTTGATTTGTTTAGGTCAATTTACACTTCAAGGATACATTTGCCATTCACTCACAATTTGATATTCTCCATCTCCTTTTCCTTTAAATGAAACCTTCTTTGTTTTCCTACCATTTCTCCACATGCACAGCCTTGGCCTGTAACATCTCCTTAAAGATCTCCCACTTTTCCTGAGACTAGTTATTCTTTGGTATCATTTATTCAGATAGGATTCCCCCATTTCAGAAGTTGTCCATCTTACCGTAATTTCTTTATCATGATAATTGTAGAGGACTGCTCTAATTTCCACTTGTTCATAGCGTACGGTTGCGTATGGAAGTCGAAGGTCAATGAAAAAGTCTTTTAGAACTGTGACTTCATAGGGTTGTGCAATGCATACACCTGCATGAAAGAAAGCTAGAATTCAGAAGAGGCACCGCAATTATTTTTTGAAATGACTAACCCTCCAAGGTAATATTTCTCAAAACGTTCAATTTACTCCCAAAGCTGAAAAAGATGATAAAGTTAATTTCCTTCACAATTTATCCTGGTGTTTCGATAGAGTGAATCACATTCCCATTTAAAAAGTATGGTTTTGAATTGAGCAATATACCACGAAAAACCACAAATCATCTCAAATTTGAAGTGGAACCCTTATAAATTATGGTATCGTTACACTGAGCAAATTGCCATGCATTTTCTTAGAGATGGGGGATGTCATAGAGTCTTACAGCAGAGCACTTCCCAGCAAGTCCCAGCTTACACCCTCAAGAATCTTTACGATTGAAACGCAGACCTACTCCCAATTTTATCTACATTCTATCCATATTATTAGTACCAGCAACATGTTCCTCTCACTATCTTTTCCTCTCTGGCTTCTATCTCAATCAAAACATTCTATGTCAACCCTTGCTTCCTATTTTTTCTGCACACATAAACCTTCTATGACCTTGTGTCATTTCACTCTCCCTTATATTTCTGGTGGTTATGATCAAAGTTATGAAAGCACCCATGATGCAAGTTCCTTGTAGTGATGAATCAGCTGCCAATAGCAACTGTTTAATTATCGCTGCTTTCATATTTAAATACTACACTTTGCAAATAAATGGATGGACCAACTGACAAGGCATTATTTTCTTCCTGTGAACTACAGCATTGATATGTAGCAACTGCAAGAAGATCCGAAATTAAAAGAAAATGCCTGTCTCCATTTGCATCAGATACCAGCACAATTATTCATCCATTCCTTTTTCCTTGAAACATTATCACTGTGTCACTCTACTTCTATTTTTGTCCCTTTTCTTTTATTTTCTAAATCGCTGTTTTGTTTTATCTTTAAGTTTAGTTTAGTTTCCAAGGTTCAAACGTCAGTTTATTGTCATATGTATCAAGGTACATTGAAACTCGAATTACCATACAGCCATACTAAAAAAAAGCAACAAGACACACAACTACTTAAAAGTTAACATAAACATCCACCACAGATGATTCCCCACATTCCTCACTGTGATGGGAGGCAATAAAGTCCAATCTTCTTCCTCTTTATTCTCCCGCGGTCGGGGCAGTCGAACCATCCGCAGTTGGGGCGATTGAAGCGCCCGTGTCGGGGCGACTGAAGCTCCCGTGTCGGGGCGATTAAAGCTCCCATGATCGGGGCGATCGAAGCTCACGCTTCGGGGCAGTCGAAGCTTCCGTGATCGGGGCGATCAAAGCTCCCAAATTGGGACGATTGAAGCTCCTGCGGCTTGGAGCTCCAGAAGTCGGTCACTAACCAGAGACCGCGAGCTCCACAATGTTAAAGTCCGTAGGCTCCTGTAGTTGGAGCTCCCGAAGTCGATCTCGAGCAGAGGCCGCTAGCTCCTCGATGTTAGGCCGCAGTGCGGATGGAGAAACAATACGGAAAAAAATTCCATCTCTGTCGAGGTAAGAGATTTTAAAAAGTTTCCCCCAACCCCTCCCCCCCACCCCCTCCACATAAAACAAGCTAAAGAACAGTAAAACATACATTTGACATACTAAAAAAACAACAACGTAGTAAGGGACAGACAGACTGTTGGCGAGGCAGCCATTGCTGGCGCCACCCAGTGGTTTAAGTTTTGTTTAGAGAAACAGCGCAGAAACAATTCCTTTGGCCCACCGAGTCCGCAGCAACCAGTGATTCCCGCACATTAATGCTATCCTACCCACACTAGAGACAACTGACAATTATACCAAGTCAATTAACCAATAAACCTGTACATCTTTGGAGTGGGGAGGAAACTGGAGATCCTGGAAAAATCCCACGCACGTCACAGGGAGAATGTCCGACATGCATTGCTGGGGGCTACGTTCATCAGCAGCCTGCATGTGTGGAGCAGACTAGGAAACAGCGCAGCAGTCATTTTCGACTGTGCTGTCTGCCGCGCCCCTGGTGGATTGGTAGACCTCACATCCCTCGACAACAGCACAGCGATCTGGCTACAGCGCCTGGAGGACGTTAAATAACCTCTGCTGCCTCAAACGCAAGAAGAAGACAGGGAGAATGTACAAACTCTGTACAGACAAGCACCTGTAGTCAAGATCAAACCTAGGTCTCAAGATCGAACCTAGGTCGAACCAAGGCATCAACTCTACCGCTGCGCCACGGTGCCACCCTTAACTTTTCCTACTTGTGATGACAGATCGCCAGAGCTACTTTTCTCTTATTTATATTGACTGACCGAATAAGTATTTCAACCTCTGGAATATTTATTTTTGCATATATTGAGCCTACATCTTATAAACCCTTTGCCCTGCGCTCTTGGATGGCACTGTGGATTTTCATAATTGATCATCAAATTTTCACACTCTCGATAAAATAAATTGGCAGAGACGATTTCCTGCCGTGTTTAGTACTTTGGTTGTTCCATTTCCAAATTCGCAATTTCCAGGTATGGAAGGAAAGAAAAAGGCAATTTTTGATCAAATTTGCATCTATTGGTGCCCCTTAAGGTATGTAGCTATTGATTTCAACATTTATATAACGCGTTAAAATCTTGCCTTTTTCTGGAGACACACTGACAGCTTGTATTTCCCAAGTAGTGATTGAATCTTTAAGATACTGCGTTATTTCACTTGATGCTTGGCTGTTTAAGAAGAAAAAAAAGACTATTAAACTCATTTTTCACATGCAGTCAGACTGTGGCTCTTTGCTGTGAACAACACGTTTGTTGTGAAAAGTTCAAATGAGAATTTACCAAATTTCATATTTGAAAATATACCAAATAATAAAAAAATTCTGCGAATCACCAGATATAACTCTTTTCTATTTATACATTAACTCATAGAACTATACAGCATGAAAACAAGACTTTCAGACCAACTCGTTCATACCAAGCTAGTCTTACTTGGCTGAGCCTAATGTATACCCTCCAAGCCTTTCCTGTTGTATGCATGCTCGTATCTTTTAACTATCATAATTGTGCCTCACAACTAGATCTACTGTTGCCTGAGTAACTAGGAACCCAAAGACTACAGGTGTGGTACAGATAATTCTTGAAAAGTTGGCTAGTGATTTATTTTTAAGTGAAGAGTGTTAAACCCCTGTCTCACGGTGCGAGTCCACCCACAAGTGATCCTGAGTGTAAAACAAATCAAACTCGTGGTAATCACGTAGAATTAACGTAGTGGGAACGTCGGAACTTGTAACGCTAACGGCAGGTACTCGGGAAACTTGTTAACTCGTGAAAATCTTTCAACACGATGAAAGATTTCCACGAGTCAAATTTACATTTTAAGTAAAATTTTTTAAAGTTTTAAACTCGTTGTAAGAATGTAGTAGCCCGTGAGTTTGCCGTAGTGATTCATGAGTCTACCGTGGGCACTCTTTAACTCACCGGACAGGCAGCATCTCTGGGTGACGGGATGACGTTTCCAAAATTCTGTGGTGTCTTTGTGTTACTCCAGCACTGTGTATTCACTTTTTGTCAACCAGCATCTGCCCTTTCTTGTGTATGACATTATTTGTATCCGTGGCAGTTGATTGTCGCTGGATGATAAAAAATGAACACACAGTGCTGGAGTAACACAAAGACGCAGCAGATATTTGGAAACGTCATCCCGTCACCCATTCCTTCTCTCCAGAGATGCTGCCTGTCCGGTGAGTTAAAGAGTGCCCACTCGTGGATGGACTCGCACCGTGAGACAGGGCCATTATTCAGTTGTTATTCCCTCTGCACTGCATTATTGTATGCACCTCGCTCATGATGTACAACTGAACTCCAACATGCAAATAGGCCAAAATCTTGCAAAAGAAGCCGCACAGGGAGCAGCAAGGCATTGTGCAAACAGGTAATGGAGTGAATTGTGTGAAGAAATCCTAGCTGCAAGCAACCGTGGAACTCTTCGTGCAATGTATAATAGCATAAATCGAGCTATAGATGTAGCAAAGTGTGGAGTCATGCATTTTGGTTTTAGAAATAACAATGTCAACTATTTTCTGAATCGGGAGAGCATTCAGAAATCAGAGATGCAAAGGGACTTGGGAGTACTGTGCAGGATTCCCAAAAAGTACATTTGCAAGTTGAATTAGTAGTAAGGAAAGCAAATGCAATGTTAGCATTTATTTCAAGAAGACTAGAATATAAAAACAGGGATGTAATGCTGAGGCTTTATATGGCACTTATCAGACCACATTTGGAGTATTGTGAGGTGTTTTGGGCCCCATTTCTGAGGAAGGATATGTTGGCTTTGGTGAGGGTCCAGAGGAGATTTATGAGAAAGATCCCGGGGATAATGGCTGAGCATATGATCAGCATTTGACTGCACTGGGCCTGTACGCACTGGGGTTTAGAAGGATAGGGGAGACCTAATTAAAACTTACCTAACAGTGAAAGGTCTGGATAGAATTAATGTGGAGAGGATGTGGCCACTGGTAGGAGAGTCTAAGACCAGAGGGCATAGCCTCAGAATAAAATGACTTAAGGGCCTGTCCCACTTTCACGACCTAATGCATTACCTTTTTTACTCGTGGACATTTTTCATCAGGCTAGAAAAACCGCTGCAACGTACTTGATGCCACGAGTACCTACGACTAGCATCACGACCTGCTACGACCTACCTGCGACCTTGTGACGACCATGCTGCAAGTATGAGTCAAGGGCAAACTCGGCAGAGGTCGTGAATTAGGTCGTGAAAGTGGGACAGGCCCTTTACCTTTTAGAAAGGAGATGAGGAGGCATTTCTTTAGTCAGAGGGTGATGAATCTGTGGAATTCATTGTCACAAACGGATGTGGAGGCTGTCAGCAATTATTTTTAAAGTAGAAATTGACTAATTTTTGATTAGTATGGGTGTTGAGCCTTATGGGTAAACGGTGGGAGAATGGGGTTGAGAGCGAAAAATAGATCAGATCATGATTGAATGGTGGAGTAGACTCAATGGGCCGAATGGCCTAATTCAGCATCTTTGCCTAAACGATTGCCGTCCAGTGGCTTTGACATCCACTATCATAAAATGTTTGAGAGGCAAGTTATGGAATGGATTAAATCTAGTTTATCAGCAGCCTTGACCCACTGTAGTTTGCCTACCGCCACAACAGGTCCATGGACGATGCCATCGCCCCAGCCCTACAGTCATCCCCAGAACACCCGGATAAGAGACACCTAGGGCAGACTCCTATTCATAGACTTTAATGCCTTTATATGCCATTATACCATCCAAGCTTATCACCAATCTTGTGGGACAGTGTCAGCACTCATCTCTACAACTGGATCCTTGACCTCCTGACCAACAGACCCCAATCAATGAGGATAGGGGACAAGTCATCCTCTATGATAATCCTCAACAAAGGGGCTCTGCAAGGATGTGTTCTCAGCACCCTTCTTTACTCCTTATACACCCACGACTGTGGAGCCATGTACAAATCTAATTCAATTTTCAAATTCGCAGACGACACCAACATTGTGAGCCGGATATCAAATAATGATGAGATGGAGTATCGAAGGAAATCGAGAACCTTGTGACCTGGTGTCGAGAGAGACAACAGCCTTTCCCTCAATGTCAGCAAGACAAAGGAGATGGTGATCAACTTCAGGAAGTGAAGCGGTACACATATGTAGTAGAGTTTGCATTGACGGTGCTGAAGTAGAGATGGTTGAAAACTTCAAATTCCTAGGAGTCAATATTACTAACAACTTCTCCTGGACCTCCCTTAGAAGGCATATTCCCTACAACTCACTAACCTCTACAGATGCACCATAGAAAGCATTTTATTGGGATGCATTACAGCTTGGTTTGGGAACAGCTAAATCCGAGACCGCTAGAAATTGCAGCGAATTGTGGACTCAATTGCAGACCATCACACAAACCAACCTTCCTTCTATTGACTCCATTTATACCTCATGCTGCCCCGGCAAGGCCAGCAGCATAATCAAGGATGAGTCGCACCCTGGCCACTCCCTCTTCTCCCATCAGGCAAAAGGTATAGAAAACACACACCTCCAGATTCATGGACAGTTTCTTCCCAGCTGTTTTCTTCCCAACTGGCAACGGAATCATCCTACCACAACCAGAGAGCAGTACCAACCTACTATGTACCTGCTTGCTGACCCTTAGACTATCCTTGATCGGACTTTGCTGGCTTTACCTTGCACTAAACGTTATTCCATTTTCATGTATCAATACACTGTAAATGGCTCGATTGTAATCATGTATTGTCTTTCTGCTGACTAGGTGGCATGCAACAAAAGCTTTTCACTGTACCTCGATATATGTGACAAACTAAACTAAACTGCGATCCTCAAGCAGAAGCTCCTCCGCTGGCTTGGACATATACACAGGACGGAAAATGGACGCAAATCAAAAGATGTTCTATATGGGGAGGCCATCAATGCGCAGTGACCAAGATGACCAATGCCCAGTGACCAAGATGACCAATGCACAATGACCAAGAATGTGATTTAAAGAGATATAAAAATGTTAACTTTGGCACTGACAACCGGGAAGTGGATCCAAATGGGGGAGGTGGAGAGAGGACCGCTAGAAAAGTAAGTAGCACAACAGCCACAGAATGCTTCAGATGATACAAAAGTGGGTGGTTTTGCAGATAGTGAAGACTAGACTAAGTGGGACCCGTTGGGTCCCATGTTCACATGGGAGGGCTGGTCCCCCAACGCAATATTCCACCTCTCCACCAATTCCAACATTGCTGGCCAGTTGGGGGGGGGGCTTTCTGGAGCGCTAGTATGGGTGTTGTGGGCCAAAGGGACTGGTTTCCAGAGGGCTAGTGTGGACATTGTGGGCCAAATGGATTCTTGGGCTGGCAGCTCAGTCACTCAGGCCTGGTGGGCTGGCAGCTCAGTCACTCAGGCCTGGTGGGCTGGCAGCTCAGAAACTGCCAGAAATTCTGCCCAAAACAGGTGAGAGACTCTGTGAGAGAGAAGGGGGACAGGGTGGAGAATCAATTTTAGACATTTTTCATCTTTTTCTGCAGATCACAGCAATGAAGTCTATCCTGGCCTGGATCTCACAGGGAGCAAATGAACGGAGGGAGAAAAATACTGGAGTGAGGTTTAATACGTGCAGGGGGAATACTTACTGATGGGCCAAAGGGACTCTTGGGCTAGTACAGGCCTGATGGGCTGAAGGGGTTCTTTTAAAAAATCTCAGTAAAAGGCACTTTTTCTGGCCTGGCACGGGCCTTTTGGGCCAAATTGTTCCTCCTGGGCTAATACGGGCATTTTGGGCAAAAGGGACTGGATTCTCGGCTACTAGGGGCCTAGTGGGCCGAAATTAGTGGTTTCAGGCAGGCCAAACAACTCACTTCATTCAATTTACAATTGCATTGCAGTTTCAAGCACACGGCAGGCCGAATAGCTCATTGCATTTTCACTTCATTTCCATTGCCATTGCAGTTTCAAGCACAGGGCAGGCCCCAGCCAAACAGCTCATTGCATTTTCACTTCATTTCCATTGCCATTGCAGTTTCAAGCATAGGGCAGGCCCAAGCCAAACAGCTCATTGCATTTTCACTTCATTTCCATTGCCATTGCTGTTTCAAGCACAGGGCAGGCCAAATAACTCATTTCATTTTCATTAAGGGCAAACAAATCATTTATTCAAGTACATTGCATACTCACAGTGTTCTGTAGTTTCCCAGCTCAGACAGAGAGTCGTGACCTCTCCCTCACCACCTTACACTAACAGACTGAGCCACGCCCACACTTCCGGGTTTTATAGTCCCTCCCCCCACCCACCGGAAGGGGCTTGGCCTTCATGGCGGTGATTGACAGGAGAGCGAATCTCAAGATTTTTTAAACACTAATTAGTCTTTTATTTTTCATCGATGGGAAAAATCGGGGCCTGGGCAGCGGAGGAGGACTCTGAGTAAGATGGCCAAAAAATCACAGCCATATGTAGTAGAGTTTTTTCTAAAATCAAAGCACAGTGCAAACAGGAAGTGGCCAAGATGAGACTTTTAATTATATAGATGGTCATGAAAAAATGGCAGGTGGGTTGAGGAATCGTTATTGGAATTTAACACAGAAATGTGAGGCATTGCATTTTGCAAGCATGAACATGGGCAGAAACTACACAGTGAACAGTTGGGCTCTGGGGAGTGTTGTAGAACAGAGGGATCTAAGAGTACAGATTCCTTGCAGGTGTAGTTGCAGGTAGATAGGGTGGTCAAAAAAGCTTTTGGCATATTGGCCTTCATCAGTCAAGTTGGGAAGGCATGTTGCAGTTATATAAAACTTTGGTGGCCACATTTTGGGTATTGTGTTCAGTTCTGGGCACCATGTTATAGGAAAGATGTAATGAAGCTGGGAAGGGTACAGAGAAGATTTATGAGGTTGTTGCCAGGACTATGGTGAGCTATAGGGTGGGCTTGAGTAGGCTGGGACTCTATTCCTTGGAGCACAGGAGGATGAGGGGTGATCTTATAGAGGTGAATAAAATCATGAGAGGAATAGGTTGGGTAGATACACAGAGTCCCTTGCCCAGAGTCGGTGAATCGAGGGCCAGAGGACATAGGTTTAAGGCAAAGGGGAAAACATTTAATAGAAATCCGAGGAGTAACTTTTTCACACAAAGAGTGTATGGAACGAGCTGCCAGAGAACATAGTTGAGGGAGGGGCTATTGCAACATTTAAGAAATAATTAGACTGGTGCATGGATAGGACAGGCTTTGTGGGATATGGGCCAAAGGCAGCCAGGTGGGACCCGTGTAGCTGGGACATGTTGGTTGGTGTGAGCAAGTTGGGTCAAAGGGCCTGTTTCCACGCCGTATGAATCTATGACACGATTGATCAACGGCAACAGCAACACACTCCCCAATCCAATGTCCAGAGACAAACTTAACCTGTGGAAGCTATGGTAGCGTCTGCCTGTCAAGGATTGGCCTGGTCCGCCACAACAGAAAATGCAACCACGGATGAAATATTCCCCTCTCCAAACAGGACAACATCAAAACTGCACCATCGTTTCTCACAAATGAACGGATGCTAACTCACTGGCTAGCAATTTATTTTTGTGTGAAGAAGTGTTATTCAATGTTTATTCCCTCTGCACTGCATCATTGTATGCTAAAATCAGTTCATTTACAATTACGGAACTGTCTGAAGAAGAGTCCCGACCCAAATCTTCACCCATGCCTTTTCTATAGAGATGCTGTCTGACCCACCGACTTATTCCAGCACTTTGTGTCTATCATTTGAAACAATTGCCTGCTCAATAGGTTTTCATGATTCGCATTCCATAGCCTTGCATCCACCGCTCAGTCCAGTGCTAGGTTAGATGTGTCCTAGGGAGGAGCATTCCACCTTCACCATCAGAAATCATTGGGCATCCTGCTCCAGACATTTATGTGTAAACAGGTACATTTGCCCTCATAGTACTATTATAAGAAGACAAAGCTTTTCAACGGCTTCTAAAGTGATTTCCTCAATCAATGTCAGATTGCTGTTTTTTAACACAGGGAACAACAGATGCTTATGTACAAAACAATGCACAATGTGCTGGAGTAACTGAGCAGGTTAGGCAACATCTCTGGTGAACATACTGTAGATATGTGACATTTCAGATTGTTAGCCTTCTTTAGACATTTCTTCCCAACCCAAAATGTCACCCATCTATGTTCTCCAGAGATGCTGCCTGACCCGTTGAGTTACTCTAGCACTCTGTCTCTTTGTTGTCTCGCATCAGTGCATGTTGGACTTTGCAAGCGACAATATAGCTCCTTTTTTTTTCTAAATTACAAATTTAATTCTTTGAACAAAATATCAGTCAAATGATAATATTGAAAAAATCTTAATTGCATGTACATGTTGCAGCACCCTGCGTGAATTTTGCACCTAAAAAAAATTAATTGAACCGTGTCGTACAGACAACAACGTTCATTGAATTCTGTAAGATTTCACGATAGGTACCCTTTACTGTCCTGCCCATTTGGAAGTTTTTCCAACACCCAGAGCCAGCTTTCCTCGAACTGAGACCTCACTGTTATATCCTCATAACGAGTGTATTCGTCATCAGTACCTAAAGGAAAAGATTAAATTATGCATTTAGATATTATTTACCATTAGAGATAAAGAATTAAACACTAAAAGCAATGAACTGACATTTGCTGCTCAGACTGGGAACATAATGCATCAAAATACACAATTGCTGAAGCCAATGTAATATTTACCAGGTTCATAAGCAATGTCTATGTTTCCGTAGTAGGGTGAAATGTAACATGTGCATTTTCTTAATAGATCAGCAAAAACAAAATTATGAATTTCTGGCACTTCAGCATACCAGCCAAACACATATTTGTGTTTTCAGAATAAATTATACCCTTGCATCCCACAACTTCTTTCCAAGCACTAGCAAACTCCACACCACAAGATCAGCAACAATGCTATCTAAATGCCCCTAGAACTCTGCAGCAATGGCCTAGAGTGGAACAGCATTTTCAACAAAACTAACAAAACTGTGTTTTTAACAAAACTACCAAATTTACCATAGCTGAGAAAATCTATGATCAATTTGTTAACTCTGTCTAAAATGCTTAACCATCTTCCTGTCATCATAGAAGTCCTGTCCATTTTAATGATGATTAATATGATCTAATGGTCGTAGTTATGAATACTCTCGCTCACCTCTTCCTGGACCTCAGATAGACACAAAATGCTAGCGTAACTCAGCGGGACAGGCAGCATCTCTGGAGAGAAGGAATGGGTGACGTTTCGGGTCGAGACCCATCTTCGGACTTTTGGAAGAAATTCAGAATTAACCCATCTTCCCAGGCCTTTTTTAAAAATAAACTCCTGACTTCCATTCAGAACCCTTTCTGATCCCTGAGATTTCCTCTTGGAATGGAGAAGTCAATTCAACTTTTAAATTTTGTTCTAATTTGGAAACATCTTCCCTTCATTCCTCCCTTTCCTGGAGGAACAAAAATTAAACTGGGAGAAGCAATGAAAGATCCATTTCACTCTGCATGAGCCAGGAAAACACAGGGACAGCCAGAGCAAATTGGCACACATTTGTTCAATTCTAAATTACAAACAGCGCATGGGAGAAAATGTAAAAACAGTACCAGCTGAGAGAAAAGGCTGGACTGGCGAGGACAAACTTCTTCAGTAAGGTGTATTGGGATAAACTAATTCATGCCTTGTAATTAAAATTGGTTGGAATTCTGGTGACCAGAAACCTGATAGATTTTGTGAAAAACTATTTCAGTCACTAGAATCCTTCTGGGGGAGAAATGTGTCATCCTTGCCTGATCTGATATTTCTTAATCACAGATCCTCAGCTGTACATCTGACTAAACTGAAAGGTCTACAACATTTTGAGATATAAATATATGCCATGCCACAATACACACATCCAGTAAAATAATTCAAAGGAAATTATGAAGGAACATGTCTGACAGCTCCAGAGAAGAGCCATTAACTCGCAAAGTTTGATCGGGAGAGTCTGGTTGGTAGGTAAGATGGTAGCTGGCAAAAGGCTTTCAAATTTAAGATAGCAAGATGTTCAGAGGCTGCATGTTCTGTTAGGGTGAGAGGCGAGCTTGGCAAGTTTAGAAAAAGATGAGAAATGTTGAGGCTCTGATCAAGAAAAAGGAGGCATACATCAGATTCAGATAGTTGGGATCAAGCAAATCCCACTGTGAGTATACAGTGGCTTGCAAACGTATTCATACCCCTTGAACTTTTCCACATTTTGTCACGTTACAACCACAAACGTAAATGTATTTTATTGGGATTTTATGTGATAGACCAACACAAAGTGGTGCATAATTGTGAAGTGGAACGAAAATGATACATGGTTTTCAAATGTTTTTACAAATAATAAACTGAAAAGTGTGGCGTGCAAAAGTATTCAGCCCCCTTTACTCTGATACCCCTAAATAAAATCCAGTGCAACCAATTGCCTTCAGAAGTCACCTAATTAGTAAATAGAGTCCACTTGTGTGTAATCTAATCTCAGTATAAATCCATCATCCGAAAATGGAAAGAGTATGGCACAACTGCAAACCTACCAAGACATGGCCGTCCACCTAAACTGACAGGTCGGGCAAGGAGAGCATTGATCAGAGAAGCAGCCAAGAGGCCCATGGTAACTCTGGAGGAGCTGCAGAGATCCACAGCTCAAGTGGGAGAATCTGTCCACAGGACAACTATTAGTCATGCACTCCACAAATCGGGCCTTTATGGAAGAGTGGCAAGAAGAAAGCAATTGTTGAAAAAAAGCCATAAGAAGTCCCGTTTGCAGTTTGCCACAAGCCATGTGGGGGACACAGCAAACATGTGGAGGAAGGTGCTCTGGTCAAATGAGACCAAAATTGAAGTTTTTGGCCTAAATGCAAAACGCTATGTGTGGCGGAAAACTAACACTGCACATCACCCTGAACACACCATCCCCACTGTGAAACGTGGTGGCAGCATCATGCTGTGGGGATGCTTTTCTTCAGCAGGGACAGGGAAGCTGGTCAGAGTTGATGGGAAGATGGATGGAGCCAAATACAGGGCAATCTTGGAAGAAAACCTGTCAGAGTCTGCAAAAGACTTGAGACTGGGGCGGAGGTTCACCTTCCAGCAGGACAACGACCCTAAACATACAGCCAGAGCTACAATGGAATGGTTTAGATCAAAGCATATTCATGTGTTAGAATGGCCCAGTCAAAGTCCAGACCTAAATCCAATTGAGAATCTCTGGCAAGACTTGAAAATTGTTGTTCACAGACGCTCTCCATCCAATCTGACTGAGCTTGAGCTATTTTGCAAAGAAGAATGGGCAAAAATTTCAGTCTCTAGATGTGCAAAGCTGGTAGAGACATACCCCAAAAGACTTGCAGCTGTAATTGCAGCGAAAGGTGGTTCTACAAAGTATTGACTCAGGGGGGCTGAATACTTTTGCACGCCACACTTTTCAGTTTTTTATTTGTAAAAAAATTTGAAAACCATGTATCATTTTCCTTCCACTTCACAATTATGCACCACTTTGTGTTGGTCTATCACATAAAATCCCAATAAAATACATTTACGTTTGTGGTTGTAACGTGACAAAATGTGGAAAAGTTCAAGGGGTATGAAAACTTTTGCAAGTCACTGTAAGTATAGTTGTGTACTTAACGAGGCAATCAGGAGAGTTAAAAGAAGGTGTAAAATCTGACAATTAAAGTAAAGGAAATTCCGAAGTGATTCTACCAGTATATTCAAAGTAAATGCAAGGCTAGGGAAAAAATTGGTCCCCATAAAGATCCCCATGGCCATCTTGGTATAGAGTCACAAGAGATATTATCGGACATTATCTTGCAATAAATGTTGTACCCTTCATCCTTTATCTGTGCATTGTGGACGTCTTGCTTGTATTAATGTATAGCCTCTTTGACTGGATGCAACACAAACCAAACCTTTTCAATGTACCTCAGAGCACATGACAGTAATAAACTAAACTAAAATCAAAATATTCAAGCTAAGCTTTTCCTTTCATTAGAAACCATTTCACTTTCTCCCTCATTTGTAAAACCCTTTTATTCCAACAGGGATACTCCCTTTTAGAAAATAATTCAATACTTACTTCGACTTAAACTCAGTCTGCTTTTGTAAAGCTGTTCCAGATATTTGTGAACATTTTCACAACAGTGCAAGAAGGCAACAACGCATTCTTTTCCCTTTTGTATTACTCTGGATCTTCGACTGCAGTTGTAACCAATAAGGTTGTTCATCATTCCAGCATTGCAACAATTTTGTAGAGGCTTGGTATTGAACTTCTTCACTGAAATAAAAAGCAAAGTTTTAAAATCTCATCCACACAGAAAAATATTTAGTTTATTTATGTAGCCGAGAAACAAACCTCTTAGCCCACCGAGTCTATGCCAACCATCGATCATCTACACATGTTCTACGTTATCCCACTTTGTCATCCACTCCCGACACACTAGGGCAATTTTACAGAGGCCAATTAAGGTACAAATGTACACATCTTTGGGATGCGGGAAAAAAATGGAGCACCTGGAAGAAACCCATGTGGTCACAGGGAGGACATGCAAACTCCACATAGACAGCACCCGAGGTCAGGATCGTACCCAGGTCTGTGGTGCCAAGAGGCTGCAACTATTCCAGTTGTACCATTGTGTCACCCAAAACTAAAAAGAAGGCTGAGTTTGTGAAATATCAGAGATGATCTAAGGAGCTGTTATTAGAGGAAAAATTAAGCTGAATCTGTGTTCTCTGGAGTTCAGAAGACTAACATTTCAGCATATTAACACTTGTAATATGCTGGGTGTCTTGACTACATGGAAACTGTAAGGATCCTGCCCTTCCTCTGGATAAACATAGAATAATAGACGAACAGGCTCTTCATCCCACAATGTCTGTGCCAAACTCAAAGCCAAGACCAAAACTTACGACTACACATAATCCATATCCTTAAACTTCTCCGAGTTGCATCAATCTTAAGGGACACAATGGTCAGTCATTTCATTTACTTTCTCGTTCTTGGAATTGTATATGCAAGAGTGCTGTGTCAACAATTAAATTAATGAGCATAAGAATACGCAAGCTTGGGATTGATCAAAAAATTGGACAAGGGACTGAAAGCTCGTTAGGACCGGATCTATTCAGATGTGTTCTTATCGAAAGATGCAACCGTTTTAAAGACCTTTATGGCTAACCACATCATATCTAGTACATTCTTCCATGGCTTTGCAAGCAATAGGCATTTTTCTTATCCAAGTTACACATTTTTCAGGATCTAAGCATTACTGCAAAGCCAGCGTTCCTTGTCCATCCCTGAGAAAATGGTGGCAAAACACACTCTTGAAATGCTGCAGTTCATCCGATGATAGTGCACCCTTTGAGTTGTAAGGCAGGGGGGTCCAGGATTTAGAACTGGTGATGAAGAAGGACCAGCAGAATATTCTAAATTAGGATAGTGTAAGATTTGGAGAGGAACCTGCAGGTGGTGGTGTTTCTATGGTTTTGGTGCCTCTGATCTTCTTGGTGGGTACAGACTATGGGTGAGGGGGTGGCACTGGAGTAGCCGAGGTAAGTAACTGAATTGTATTTTGTAGATGGAGGTGATGGAAGAACCTAATGTTTAGAATGGCCAAAAGTTGTTGAGACTTCTCATGTCAAAGAAAGTGGAGAATTTTCCATCATGCTTCTGACTTGTGCCGTGTGAATTTTGGAAAAGCTTTGAGGTATCAGGGGCTTAGTCGCTCACAACTAGTCTCTGACTGGCTTATGTAACCTGGGCATTCATGTTACAACAAAACTTGGGTGACACCTTTGCAGAACATTTTTGTTCCATCCACGGTGTCAATTTCCATTTAACTATCATTTTTATTCCCAAGCCCACTCTCAGTTTAACATTTCAATCTTCTGCCATTTTCAATCTTCTTCTCGATGAAAACTTCAATGTAAGTCAAGGATCTCATGTGGCATCTGGGCTCATTTGGGACCTAATAGTAAATTTATCTATTTCATATCTCGCTCATTATCATTTTGTCAAATGCTAGTTTTCAAACGAAGTACCATCTTTTCAACTTAGGTCTGCATCCTATCACAGACATTCCCTCTGTTCTCTCCATCCTTCCCCACTATGCAACTTAAAACATTCCTCACTTATCTATTAATTGTCAAGAATAAGTTAATCTTCCTCCCTCCCTGGCACACAAGCAAAATCGTTCCACTGTCAGTGCATGTGACTATAATAAACCAAATTAAGCTAATCTATTATTTGCCACTTATATGGTGCAGTTTTGCCTGCCACTTATCAGCCTATGTTTGAACATATCCATGAGTGAACAAATAAACCTGGACCTTTACAGCAGCATTCAGTCTTTTGCATATTCAATCTCTCATCAAAGTATGAAATCAACAATAAATACATACGTGTCTCGGCCTTGAATTCTGCCAGTCCTGTTGCACGACGCTTGCGTAGATTTGGCTGTTTACACGTCAGCTCTAAAATAAATATTGGGGAAAGGTACAAAAATGAATGTTAATTTGCAATCCTGTTGTTTCACGAGTATCCAGTTGCATTTAAATTTACAACACATTAAATGTACATATTTTCCAAATGGTCTTTTGGAAATTACAGGCACCTTGTGTTTTATGTGGGCTTGAAAAGTAGTATGTAAATCAAACACATGCCAGGCACTTCAACCGACTGCACTGCCATGCAGAGCCAGGCATAAATTTGAGCACATTATTCTGAAAAAAGGTATGTATTAATTAAAATTTGATAGTTATTAGGCAAGCACTTTATTGTATGTATGTGTAAATGAAGCACACATAAAAGGCGAGATGCCTGGATGAGGTTTCACCATGGATGAGGCAACACCATGCAACCATTGCTGATATGTTTTTTCATCCAACGAGCAAGAATCTTGAGAATGTGAAGCAATATTAAAATCACAAATTGAAGACTGAAACAGTCACATGCTGGAGGTAACTGTATGATTTATTTAATAACTCATAGTACATGATGAAATAGCAAGAAGTAGACACCATTTCAAGGCATTTTACAGCCAATAAACTACTCCTGAAACCCCGGTCTCACAGTGCGAGTCCACCCACGAGTGATCCCGAGTTTAAAACAAATCAAACTCGTGGTAATCACGTAGAATTAACGTAGCGGGAATGTCGGAATTCGTAACGCTAAAGGCAGGTACTCAGGAAACCTGTTAACTCGTAAAAATCTTTCAACATGATGAAATTTACAATTGAATTAAAATTTTAAACTTTTAAACTCGTAAGAACGTAGTAGCCCGTGAGTTTACCGTGATGACTCTTGAGTCTACCGTGGGCACTCTTTAACTCACCGGACAGGCAGCATCTCGAGAGAAGGAATGGGTGACGGGATGACGTTTTCAAAATTCTGCTGCGTCTTTGTGTTACTCCAGCATTGTGTGTTCACTTTTTGTCAACCAGCATCTGCCCCTTGTGTATGACATTATTTGTATCCATGGCAGTTGATTGTCGCTCCCTTCAGTTTCCCAGGGGGTCGGGACGGGACTGGAGTTGGGAGGGAAAGGTGTGGGGGAGGGGGGGAAGGGGGAGAGGGGAGGGGAGTCAGGGGAGGGGAGTCGGGGGAGGGAGGGTTGGGGTGACTTACTACGGGAGACAAGTGTACGAGGTGTACTGACTGTGTGGGCAGACACTTTGGTAGTGATTGCCCATGGGGTTCACTGTCGAGGACTTCATAATGCAGAGAGCATTATAAACATTGGAGCGATTAGCCCTGGAAAGGGGGGAGACTTCTCTCTGAGTTGGACCCAGGAAACTGAAGCAGGCTCACGTAAACTTAATATTTTCTTGAGATTATTAAAGACAGATAAATGGATGGGAAGGGTTTAGAAACATAGAAAATAGGTGCAGGAGTAGGCCATTCGGCCCTTCAAGCCTGCACCGCCATTCACTATGATCATGGCTGATCATCCAACTCAGTATCCTGTACCTGCCTTCTCTCCATACCCCCTGATCCCTTTAGCCACAAGGGCCACATCTAACTCCCTCTTAAATATAGCCAATGAACTGGCCTCAACTACCTTCTGTGGCAGAAAATTCCACAGATTCACCACTCTCTGTGTGAAAAATGATTTCCTCATCTCGGTCCTAAAAGACTTCCCCCTTATCCTTAAACTGTGACCCCTTATTCTGGACTTCCCCAACATCGGCAACAATCTTGCTGCATCTAGCCTGTCCAACCCCTTAAGAATCTTGTAAGTTTCTATAAGATCCCCCCTCAATCTTCTAAATTCTAGCGAGTACAAGCCGAGTCTATCCAGTCTTTCTTCATATGAAAGTCCTGCCATCCCAGGAATCAGTCTGGTGAACCTTCTCTGTACTCCCTCTATGGCAAGAATGTCTTTCCTCAGATTTGGTGACCAAAACTGTACGCAATACTCCAGGTGTGGGCTCACCAAGACCCTGTACAACTGCAGTAGAACCTCCCTGCTCTTATACTCAAATCCTTTTGCTATGAATGCTAACATACCATTTGCTTTCTTCACTGCCTGCTGCACCTGCATGCCTACTTTCAATGACTGGTGTACCATGACACCCAGAATTCATTGCATCTCCCCTTTTCCTAATCGGCCACCATTCAGATAATAGTATATGTTCCTATTTTTGCCACCAAAGTGGATAACCTCACTATTATCCACATTATCCTGCATCTGCCATGCATTTGCCCACTCACCCAACCTATCCAAGTTACCTTGCAGCCTCCTAGCATCCTCCTCACAGCTAACACTGCCCCCCAGCTGCGTGTCATCTGCAAACTTGGAGATGTTGCATTCAATTCCCTCATCCAGATCATTAATCCTGTTTAGAGGGCTATGGGCCACATGCAGGCAAATAGGACTACCCTAAGACGCCAACTTGGACCGTGGGATTGACATGTTTTGTATTTTTCCTTTCTAAAGATTCAGTGTATTTTGGTGACTATTGCACACTGCAGACCAGAAGCGCCTTCAATACCCAGATATACCAGATCGACGCAAAATCTTTTTTTGCGGCAACTGTTTATAATGCTCTCTGCATTATGAAATCTTCGACAGTGAACCCCATGGGCAATCACTACCAAAGTGTCTGCCCGCACAGTCAGTACACCTCTCCCCCCACTCCCCTCCCCCCCACCTTTCCCTCCCAACTCCAGTCCCGTCCCGACCCCCTGGGAAACTGAAGGGAGCGACAATCAACTGCCACGGATCCAATAATGTCATACACAAGAAAGGGCAGATGCTGGTTGACAAAAAGTGAACACACAGTGCTGGAGTAACACAAAAACGCAGCAGAATTTTGGAAACGTCATCCCGTCACCCATTCCTTCTCTCCAGAGATGCTGCCTGTCCGGTGAGTTAAAGAGTGCCCACGGTAGACTCACGAGTCACTACGGTAAACTCATGGGCTACTACGTTCTTACAACGAGTTTAAAAGTTTAAAATTTTTACTTCAAGAGTAAATTTGACTCGTGGAAATCTTTCATCATGTTGAAAGATTTTCACGAGTTAACAAGTTTCCCGAGTACCTGTCGTTAGTGTCATGAGTTCCAACGTTCCCACTACGTTAATTCTACGTGATTACCACGAGTTTGATTTGTTTTAAACTCGGGATCGCTCGTGGGTGGACTCGCACCGTAAGACAGGGCCATGAGGCAGAAAATGCAGCAGACATTTTGCGAACACTACATGTAGGTCTCCACAGACAGCAATTCATAACCTCCACATTATATTTTATGTTAGAATTATAAATATTGTCTGAGGAATGAGGGACATTTCCCGTGTTCTTCAAATGAATACAATGGGATGCATCACAGCCAGCTAGAACTGTTAAACAGTTTAACCTTCCCTTCAGGTATTATTCCCTTATAATGTATTGATGCGATGGTAATGGTTGATGAAAGATAGATGAAGAATGAGAATCTTCTTCCTGGTGCCTTTCGAACATCTGATGTATTGTTTAGTTTGGAATTTAGTTTATTGATACAGCATTCTGCTCACTGTCCACGCAGACCATCATTCACCCATTCACTCTAGTTCCCTGTTAAGAATTAGAATCATACAGCTGGAAATGGGCTTTCATCCCAACTTGATCAGGCTGACCAACATGCTCATGTACACTAGTTCCACCTGCCTGTTCTTGGACCATAACCCTCTAAACCTATGCTATTTATATGTACCTGTTCAAATGTCTCTTAAATGCTATGATAGTCCCTGCCTCAACTACCTCCACCGGCAGCTCATTCCATTTACCCACCACCCTTTGTGTAAAAAAGATACCCCTGAGGTTCCTAGTAAATTTTTCCGCCCTCACTCTAAACCTATGTCTTCTGGTTCTTGATTCCCCCTCTCTGGGCCAAAGACATTGAGCATTTACCCAATCTTTTCCTGCATTTACGAAAGCTATTCTGTCACTTTCACATCGAATCCCTACACCCTAGGGATAATTTACAGTCCAATCAACCTACAAACCCACATGTCTTTGGGATGTGGGAGGAAACCAGAACACATGAAGGAAATCCACGTGGTCACTGGAAAACATGCTAACTCCATCCAGACATGGGTCAGGATCAAACCCACATGTCTGGCACTGTGAGTTTGCAGCTCTGCCAACTGCGTCATTGTGTATTCAAAGTGTTTCCTCATACAACAATAATGAGAAGTCTTCACCACACTTTCAAATCTAAATCAGGGTGCCAATTCTTGTAAGCTTCAATATACTTTGTAGCCTGTAGTTTGGCAATTTATAAACATTGGAGGAGGGATCATGAGAATTGATGGGAAAGTAAAGCTGGCAATATCAATTTATCTGGGGAAACAAGGATTATTATAAAACAAAGTGCTGCAGTAACTCAGCAGGTCAGTTAGCATCTCCAGAGGACATGGATAGATGACTTTTCGGGTCAGGAACCTTCTTCAGACTATCCTTATGCATGTTGCCCTGAGATACTGCCTGACCCGCTGACTTACTTCAGCACTTTGTGTTTTATTCAATATTCCAACATCTGCAGTTCATTGTGTCTTTATTTTGAGATTACATTGCTGAGGTACAGATGATGGGTTGCAAATAGGGCCTAAAATGGAACTGTGGGAGACGCCATGGATAATAATTACAGGGCATTCCATTTAAGCATTACCTCCTTGATCTCCCAGCAAGCGACTGTCATAATTAGAAAATGATCAGAAACACACCATTCCGTTTACAGATTTCTTTCAGAAACCAGTACCTGCTCTTGCTTCAGTCTTGAGGTTAGTGTTTGTTACAAAGGCTAATCCAGCATCTGAGAACACACCAAAGACATCACTGCCACTTCCAGGTGTGCAACCAATATCATTTTTCTCCACCACACTCCAGATCTGCATAGAAAACATACACAGAATTCATGTTAACCATGCTGAAAGTACTCTAAAGTCAGTTAGCAAGTTACTAGCGGTGGAGAAGACCAGAGTCAAATACATATCCATCTTGTTTACACTTCGTTTTGAGAAGACTTTGGGCATTGCTCATGATAACAAACACATCATTGACCCAGCAAGTTAATAATCGAAATTATTTGTTAAATTCAGCCAAGGATTCAAACCCTACCAAAAACCTACAAACTCTAAAACCATTTAAGTAACATAAGCTGGATGAAAAAGGTATAATTGAGAAAAAAGATCATAAAAACAAATGAATTGTGACATTAAAGGCAGAAGAACCTAAGAAAGGTGCAGAAGTAGACCGTCAGCCATTGAGCATACTCTAACTTTCAGCAAGTTTATGGGTGGGTTTTTTCTGCAGCATTATTTTACTGTACAATCCCCATATTTGTGTCTAACCTTGATGAATATGCCACTGTTGTCACAGACTTTATTAGCAAGTGTGCAGAAGACTGTGTACCAAAGTAGACAAATGGTGCAGTGCCCAACCGGAAACCATGGATGAACCATGAGGTCCACCCCCAGAGTATTCAAGTCAAACGATTCCAATCGGTACAAGAAATTTATTTATGACCTTTGCAGAGCCATTAAGAATGCCAAGAGGAAATTCGGGACTAGGCTGGAGGCTCGAGGCAATGACACACACCAGTAGCTTGTGACAAGGCTTGCACATTGCAACGGACTACAAATCGTGAGTGGGCAATATCGCTGGCAACAATGGTTCCCCCCCTGATAAGCTCAATGCATTATATGCCCGCTTTGAGCAGAAGGTCATTGGTAGAGTGCCACCCGCCTGCCAGTCTCGGGTGCGCCTGTATCACTAGATAATGTGGCAGGCAGACTTCCTGAGAGTGAATAGCCAGAAAGCAACTGGCTCAGATAGAGTCCCTGGCCATGTCCTCAGAACCTGCGTCGATCAGCTGGCACAAGTATTCACAGACATCTTAAACCTCTCTCTGCTTCTTTTGGAGGTGCCCACCTACTTTAAAAAGACCACTATCATCCTGATGCTGAAGAAAAGTAAGGTAATGGGCCTTAGTGACTACCATCTAATGCCTCAGTCATCCAACATCATGAAGTGCTTCGAGAGACTGATGATGGTGCACATTAACCCCGCCTCCAGCCAGTAATGTCTAGATATTAACATTTGGAGAAAGATTGACGTTTTCTTACCTTACTCTGGGTTATTTTATTTTTCTTACTCAGTGCAAATACTGCTTTATCCACAGCAACAAGTCCAACCTTTGCTCCAGGATCACCTGTCAGTTTCAATGTAAATCCGTCTCCGGGTCTGAATGTTCTCTTGTCATCTTTTGGATTTTTCATAGAAACCTCCAGCTGGGAAGAAATGTGTTAGTTTTGAATATTGTCACAACAATTTAGGTTAGTGCAGAAACAACAATTGTTGCTGACTAGCATCAAATGAGTCCCAGCATATTGAATTTACACCCCAGTAATTGTGAACAGACGGGAAATTGACAACACTGAATGAATGCTGATTTCAAAGCCATTCCGAAGCACGGGGCAATATTAGTTGCATGGACCTTTCCTTCCTGACTCCTGTTCATGGCATCCATCCACCACAAAGTTATCAGTTTTCCTCCGCAATCTACCCACATCAACTAGACCTCAATTATTGAAATATTTCATTAGGAATTACACTGTTTCAAAACTTACAGTACACGACTGAAAAGCTGGTATATCGGTATCTGAACAATAAAGGGGAAGCCAAGAAGACACACTGTTCTTGTTAAACAACAATTTTCTAACCCAGCTAGTAGGAGGTAATGTGCTCCATTCCTGTGAGAAAGACCGAGAAGTAAACTGAAGCAAAGCCATAGCTTCGCACAAGCTCAGCTGCATTAGGATTTTGTCTGATTTGGTTCTTTTAAAAATAATGGCTCATGCTACAAATGTTATTCTTATCTGATTTTTATACGACTCTGTTACCCTCCCTTTCCCAGACACCACTTCAGAGAAAATAGATATACAGCACTTACTTTTCCCATGCATGTGTCCTTCACATCAATCCACACAGAATCAGCAACAAGATCCACCTGTCCTCCAATGACAACGTAGTAATAAACTAACAGTCTGAACGATGGAATTAAGTTTTCTTTGATTCGGAACTGTAAGGTCGTCACATGTTGATCTGTTCTCTGCTGTCTCCCAACTTTGACAATCTTCCCTTTGCTAATCACCTGGCAAATACAAGCAAAACAAAATTTATTAAGAAGAGTAGAAATTTACAGTACAAACGACTGAAGACATGGATTACAAATTTTCTTCGGATGATGGCACAGAAAGGACAATACTGCATTGGCCACTTGTCAAAGCCAGAGTCCAATATTTAATCACATTGATTCAAATTGAATTATTGTTTTGCGACTGTCTCAGACAAACCACCTCTGGTGTATATGGGGAGCCAGAATCAAAATGTAATAACCAATAACCACAAATCTTCAAACAAGAATAAAGTCCACAGTCATAATATTATCCTTGCATTCAATGCAGGTATTCATGAACAAAGTTGAATGAAAACCCACCTCTGCTACAGCAGGAATTTGAGAAAATGGACAATAGAGGAACCTTGTGTTTTGGAGAGCACAAACATTTTGAACACTTTGAAAAATATAACATTGAGAATTCATGTTGGCAATAGGTACTCCAGGAAGAATGTCAGGACTCTTGTCTTCCTGCTTCTCATGTCTCATTTTCATTATTTTATTTCCTTCATATATCCAAATAATCCTCCATCTCCATACCAAGGAATCCTTCAGAGTCAAATCAACCCCTCAATCCCTCTCCCAACAACTGTTACAGGCTGAGCCAGACGTTACAATCTTGCCTCTTTGAAAAAGCTGCCCTTCAGGTTCCTATTATGCATTTCCTCCCTCACTTTAAACCAATGTCCCCACTTCTGGATTCCCCTTTTTTGGGTAAAAGACTCTGTATTTTTACTCTATCTATTCCCTTATTGTGACCTTATACATTGCTATTAGATTACCCCTCATCCTCCTATGCTCCAAGGAATAAAGCCTGAGCCTGCCCCGCCTCTCCCTATAGCTCAAACCCTCACATCCTGGCAACATCCTCATATTGTTTTGTTATTGTTTAATGCTGAGGTTTGTTAAATTCAAAATGAATATCAATAAGGCAAGATAAGTGTGGAGAAAACCATACCATGTAGGTGAAGTATTTTATTTTCTCCTGGACTTTTTCGTTATTTATAACGTTCAGGTAAACCAATAAATCATCAACACCTGCTTGTCGTTCTTCATGGTAATTGTTAATATGCAAGTAGTTATTTGTCCCACGTTGTGTCTTGTAAGATAATGCAACCATTGTTGCTGATGCCTGTTGAATTTTGGCAATGTCAGGATCATCTGTTGAAACCTGCAAGCAGAAAGACAAAAGGGAAACTTAAATTCCAACCATTGAGCACATGTCAATCAATTCCCTCTTTTACCTTGGCAAGTTAACCATTGAGTGAAAACTAGTGAGATTGCATTTGTCCCGCTCTCTTTATTTTATTTTTTTTAATGTTTATTTTATTAGAAGCAAGAAGAAAGAAATCACCATAACAATTATACATTTTTTGTGCAGCTTCAGTTTTAACATTTTATAAACTGATAAGTGAATCGGAAAAAAGTAAAAAGGAAAGAATGAAGAGGAAGAAGAAAGGTACAAAAAAGAAAGAAGAAAAAACCCCTGAACTAACAAAGAAGTGAGAAAAAAAAGAAAGAGCGGAGATACGTCCCACTATCCTTCCCTACACCCGCTCACCCAACCCTAGCATCGGTTTTGAATTTGTGTTCAACCATTCTGTTGTTGAAGAAATTCAATGAAAGGAGACCATATTTTGGAAAATTGGTCTGATTTATGCTTTCTTTATTTAAAAGGAAAAAATTCCACCAAGTTTGCGAGATCAGATTGTTGTAACATAAAAAGGTGAAGCGAGATATGCAGCTCCTGCTGTAGTGCAAACATTCTGGATTATTGCTGAATCTTATCTGAACCAAAAGCATTTTCTGCATCAGTATTATCACAGGGCTCGAAATTAGCAGTTGCCTGGGTGCCAATGGGCACCTAAAGTGCCGCCGGTCAACCTAAATGCCGAGTCATTTTGCCCGGCTTGGCACTGCAGATACTGGTTTTATACCGAAGATAGACAATAAACTGGAGTAACTCAGCGGGTCAGGCAGCATCTCTGGAGAAAAGGAATGTGACGTTTCATGTCGTCGGCGGCGGCGACTGTAGTGCTGGGCAAAGATACTAGGTGCGGGGTGACGGAGGGTCGGAGCGAATGACGGGCCCCGCACAGTGGCTCCACCTCCTCCTCCCGCACCCCGCCCACCTTGATAGCGGCCGCTGCTTCCCACTCCGCCAACGGCAATAACCGCTTTCAAAACAAACCCTCCTGGACCCTGAGGCCGGGAGGAAGGATGGAGGGAGGAAGGAGGAGGCCCCCTTCCGCTGTCTGAAGCACCTGCACCGCTCGGCCCAGCACCTTCCTGTTGGCTGGCGGAGGAGGGGAGGCGGTGGCGAGGAGATCCCAACTGCCTCCCCCTTTGGCGGCGGCACTAGGCGGTGGACAGGGACGGCCAAGGCAGCGGGGCGATGATGCCGGTGTTGTCCGAGGAGCGCTGACCTTCCTAACTCCCCACCCCTCTCTCTCTCTTGTACGCCCCCTCCACCCCCCTTATCTTAGGACCCCTCCTCTCCATCCCATACTGATCTCCATTCCCGCCTCTATTCAGTCCTCACTGACATCCCCTGTGCTCCCCTCCCAATCAAACCCCCCCCCCCCCATCTATTCATCCTGCACTGATCACCCTATCCACCTCGCATTGATTCTCCTGCCACCACCCATCCATCCTTCACCGGTCCCCCAATTCATCCTGACTTGACCCCCTCTTCCCATCCATCCTGCACTGAACCCCCTATTTATCCTGTACTGATCCCTTCATTCATCCTGCACTGATCTCCCGATCCATCCTGTACTGACCCCCCCCCCTCCATTTATCCTGCACCGATCCCCCCATCCATCCTGTACTGATCCCCTCATTCATCCTGTAGTGATCCCCCTATTCATCCTGCACAGACCCTCCGATCCACACTGTACTGATCCCACCATTCATCCTGTTTTGAACTCCCCATTCATCCAGCGCTGATTCCCCCCCCACCCATCCTGTACTGTTCCCCCCATCCATCCTGCACAGATCCCCTACGTTCATCCCGTACTGATTCCCCCATTCAACACCACTGACATGCCCCGCGCTCTCCCCTCACAATTTTACCTACGCCAACCAACCTAATTCCCCTGCCTCAATACATCCATTCATCACCGATTGCCTTCTCAACCTCCCCCCACCATCTATCCATCCCGCACTGATTCACACCCCACCCCCGACCCTATTGTGCTGGAAATGTCTTCAGAGCAAACATTGACTGTTTGATAACGGAATGCAATCAAATGTGTTTTAATTCTCAATGTTATTATTTGTTTTAGTCCATAAAGATGGATTAATTAAATTGTGAACACGTGAAACATTAAAACCGCAGTGTTCGATTGTCACTGCTAATGTTGACACATTATTACAGGATTCATTTTAACAGCAAATCAATGCTCTTAATTTGGAGTATCAGTACTGTAGTTATTTAATGAGCAACATTCACAACTACACGTTGGATTTATCCAGGTTTTACTTCTACAGTCAGTCATATTCATCACAAATATGGTCAGGAGATATTTCAGTTGAAATTTTAATGTTAATTCTGAAGTGGGAATGATGAAAACAGCGTTCATTAATAATTTAAAATGGTGCGTACAAACTAGGTATCTTCATTGCTGTTCACAACACATACATCTAATCTGAATGTCCAGTAATGTGGCGTTTTGACATCTTTAAACATATTGCCAAAAGAACATTTGCTGCAGTTATGTCCTTTGACCATCTCTTCTCAGTTAGTGTAATGTTTAACCTGTCAGATGGGTATAGTCGGTTTTAACATCTATTATCATAAAATGCCTTTAGAAATTTCCTTGCAACCTGTATATTTTGTTGTGGATAAATTATGTGGGAAGCGAGAGTGTTTCTCTACGAATAGCAATAACGACCAATGCTATGGCCATGTCATGATAATTTTCGGTCCTTCACAGAAAACTTGCTTGCATCAATCTGTAGTGTGCATGATTAAGCATATATGTTACCATGGTCCAGGATTTATTGACACAGGTTGATCATACACTGAATAATCCAACCACATTTTTGTTTGGAAGTGGAAAGAAATAATAGAAATTGCATTCATTGCAACATGTAGAAAGGGTTGAGATACTGTATTATAATTTTGCTGCATGTCATTGTGGTATATATCATGTCTTGATTGGTGAGTATGTTTAGTTTGTGACTTTATTTGAAGCAGAAATAATATGTGAATGTTTCATTGAGCATAATTCCGACTGGTAACTACGCACTTCGTCCGAGCACATTATCGCACGCGTCATGCAAGCCGTCTTAAATGACCACCTGAACTGTCATTTGGCAACCTAAAAAGCTGCCAAGGTTGCCCAGCTGGGCAACAGGGAAAAAAAGTTAAGTGAGAGCCCTGTTATCATCTAATTTATTGAGCAACTGTGGCAGAACATGATTGTGAATGTTTCACCTTTGTCTTTAGTAATTGTATGTTGTGATATTTTAATTGTGTTTAATTTTAATTGTTTTAATTGAACTTGATTGTATTTTGAAGAAGTAAGCAAAAAGGTTGACACGGGCAAGGGCATAGAAGTTGTCTATATGGACCTCAGCACGTCATTTGATAAGGTTCCGTATAGTCGGCTGCTCTGGACGCTTAGATCACATGGGATCCAGGCAGAGCTAGCTAACTGGGTGAAGAAATAGATTCATGGCAGAAAGCAGAGGGTGGTGGTGGTGGAAGGGTGTTTTTCAGACTAGAGGCCTGTGACGAGTGGTGTGCCTCGGGCATCAGTGCTCTTTACTGTTTGTGGTTTATAATCAACTATTTGGATGTACTGCGTGATTAGTAAGTTTGCAGAAGACACTAAAGTATATGGTATAGTAGATGGTGAAGACAGACATTAAAAATTAAAGCACACTCTTGATCAGCTGGGCAAGTGGGCTGAGGAATGGCTATTGGAGTTCAATGCAGATAAATGCAAGGTGTGTATATTGGGAAGTCAAACCAGGGCGGGATTTTCATGAATGGTAGAGCCCTGCTGGAGAGTGTTATAGAGAAAAGGGATCTAGTAATTCAGGTACATAGTTTCCTGAAAGTGGCTCACTGGTAGATAGGGTGGTAAAGAAGGTTTTTGCTACATTGGCCTTCATCAGCCAGGGTACAGAGTACAGAAGTTAGACTGTTATGTTACAGTTGTACAAGACGTTGGTAAGGCCATATTTAGATTACTGTGTTCAGTTTAGGTCACCCTACTATAGGAAGGATGTCATTAAGCTGGAAGGAGTGCAGGAACAAATTATGAGGATATTGCCAGTACTTGAGGGTCTGAGCTATAGGGAAAGGTTGGCCAGGCTAGGACTTAATTTCTTGGATTGAAGGGTGATCTTATAGAGGTGTATAAATCCTGAGGGGAATAGATAGGATGAATGCACAGAGTCTTTTACTCAGGTTAAAGGAATCAAAAACCAGAAGACATAGGTTTATGGTGAGAGGGCGATATGTAATATGAATCTGCAGGGCAACTTTTTAACAGTGGGTGGTGAATATATGGATCAAGCTGCCAGAGAAGGTAGTTGAGGCAGGCACTATAACAGCTTTTAAGAGACAATTGGACAGGTACATGGATAGGAAAGTTTTAGAAGGATTTGGGCCAAATATAGGTAAAAGTGATGAACTTAGATGGGGCAATTTGGTCAGCATGGACAAATTAGGCCAAACGGCCTGTTTAGTGCTGTATGACTCTACCATTTACAACTTGATGTGGTAGGACTGCATAACTTCAATAACAAACTCCAATAACTGTCTATTGTGTGCCATTTCTGCTGCTTAGCAAACATGTACTCATACATTGCAGCTTCACTAATTTGAGGAGAGTTGTGAATATGGCCTCGGCCACCACACAGACCAGACTCCCCATCACTGACTACATCTCAACTTCACACTATCTTGGGAAAGCTGCCAACATAATCATACCCAACCTGGTCATTTCTTCTCCACATCCCAGTTCTAATAGAAAATACAGAAACTTGAAAGTGAGTACCACCAGAATCAGGAATAGATTTTTCCTGAAGATAGACACAAAATGCTGGAGTGACTCAGCAGGACAGGCAGCAGAAGCAATGGGTGACGTTTTGGGTAGAGATCCTTCTCCAGAGATGTCGCTTGTCCCGCTGAGTTACTCCAGCATTTTGTATCTTCAGTGTAAACCAGTATCTGCAGTTCCTTCCTACACAGATTATTCCCCTTTGTTATCAGGCTTCTGAATGGTCCTTCCACAGTTAGGATACAGTTTGTTTCTCCTCCACATTGCAGGCTTTGGAATTTTTCTCTGGCATTGATGTGCTACTGTGCTGAAAATTATATTCTACACTGTATTTTCCCTTCACAATACCTATCGTACTTCTATTTAGATTGATGTATTTATGTATTATCTGATTTTATTAGATAGCATGCAAAACAAAGCTGTTCACTGTATCTTGGTGCATTTACAAATACTAATAAACTAAAATCTAAACCTGTGCCTCATTCATAAGTGTACCTGCCACTGTTCCTGAGTTGTTCTTCTGCACTCTTCAATGAGTCAGGGTTAGGTCCCCAGCTTGGTAGTGAGAGGCATGCCAAGTCAAGGAGTTACTGATTGTAATGGTATATATTATTGCTGCTGCCAATTATCCACAGTGCCTCATGCCCAGTTTAGAATGCCACCTAAATATGACAAATGGTCATTCTAAATGGTTCCTTTATTAGTTCCATGTGTAGGAACAATTCAGGAATCAAAGTGCACCTGAAACCTGTACTATTATATTACATACGTAAACCCATTCAAGTGCACACAACGTCAAATAATTATGTTCTTACAAACTATCATGAACACCCCTGCTGCTCTCTGCTACCCCTCCCGTTTTTCCGTGTACCCTTCCACCTATACTCCTTCCTCCAGCTTCATATTTCACTTCTCTTCGATCCTTATACTTTTGTCTCACACTTTTTATCTTTTCTTCTCTGCCCATTGTCCAACCCCCCCCCCCTCACCTATATCCACCTATCACATGCCAAACTGTGTCCCAATCCAATTTCTTGTGATCGATTTTGCGAGGGTTTGCCTTGTTTGAAGAGAAAATTAGCAAAAGATGTAACAGTGGTTTTCTATGTTGGCCAAAGTAAGATGTGGCAGCAATAGAACTGTCAGTGATAAGTGAACAAAGATTTAACATAGCTCGCAAAAGTTCTGCATGGATGTTATGATTTGGATTGTGCTGCATGCAAGCGTGGTGGAAGCCAATTCAACAATAACTCCCTAACCAAAATTGGATAGATATTTGAAGAGAAATAATTTACAAAGCCCATTGAGAAGGGAGTGGGACTAATTGGAAAGAGACAAAGTATCAAGATAGAGTCCTCTACTTTGTTATCTATATTACTAAAAGTCTGATCTTGACCACTTCCTGTTGTTCTGTATATTGATTTTAGAAAAAACGCTGCCACTTACGGCTGTGATTTTTGGCCATCTTACTCAGTCCCCCTCCGCTGCGCAGGACAAGAGGATTTTTCCCATCGGTGAAAAATAAAAGAGTTTATTTTTTATATAACTCTTATCCAACGGGTCCCACTTAGTCTAGTCTCATTCTATATATCGAATGGCTTATTTCTTACTGTTAAAGAAATGGAAGGTGTATTTCCAGCTGTATTCACAGTCAACGTGGACATTCCATCAGGACGAGTGATTGAGCTGACATCTTTACCGTCAACCTTCACACGAACCCGCTCGGCAGGGGAACCATCAGGATTTGTTAGATGGACCTTGGGTGATAAAGAACAGAATGAATGTCTTTCAGTTTTAGCAAAGATGCACTGTGAGATTATGGAAATGAAACTGTACCATTATGTTAAAAGGCATCCCAGGCTTGAAATACTTGGAGGTTTTGGAGAACGAGATTGTATATGGGCTGCGAACTATTTTTAGGTTTGTTTTTTCAGCTTCCACCATGTCACTGCCTGCAATGAATAAGGAAAAAACCCATAAACAAGATAAAATACATTAAACAGTTGACGTAATTGCAAAAGTGAAAGATTTCTGCTCTGGGCTTGTTAAAATTGAAATATTCCACTATTACTTATTTGTTTCTTATAGCTTGTGGAAACATTTACAAAATAATGCCAAGAGTTAGTGGAGACCATCTTGCGCAAATGACAAGCTGGTGGGAATCTTTTATGCCCCAAAGGGAAGGAATTAAAAAGACTCTTTGAGGCAATGTGTTGATCATTCCTCTTAAGTACTGACCCACATAGGGGTATTGGATTCATTATCCATTTGAAGAAGGTATGATCAGATTAAACTTGGTATGAATATTGATTTCTCCAAATGTAGGTAACTTATCAACCAACTTTGATAACTACTTATGAGTTGTTTGCACAGTAATCAACCAGAACCAAAACTCCCCCCTGACTTTTCCCCACCTTTCTCCCAATCCCTCTTGAATACCTACCCATTTATCCCATAATCCCATCCCCATTTTCCCTTACCCTTGCCCTCTTCCACCTCTATCCATTTCTCTGTCTTCACGTTTCTTGCCTCTTCTCTCATCATCTCCTTGTCTCACACCTTTTTTTATTTTTGTCTCTGGTCTTTATCCAACCATCCATCAATTAAACCACCTCACCTATATCTATCATCTATCATTAAGACACATACTCACCAGCATGTGTGATAACACTTGCAGTAACATAAATTGAACTCCCAACCAGTTCGTCAATGTTTTCGAAGTTTTCAATCAAGTGTTCTTTTTTTAGGGTGGCTACTCCACTGCCATCTATAACCTGCAAGTACAGAGTTTAGTTAGTTCTCGATATTCCAGCTGATTTTCCGTGGCAATGCTTATGATAACATTTTTTAAGCAAACATTCATGTTACCCCTGAAGCTATCTTACACTGACTAAAACCCCTGTCTCACGGTGCGAGCTGACCCACGAGGTACCCCGAGCTTAAAACAAATTTAACTTGTGGTAATCACGTACGATTAAAGTAGCGGGAACGTCGGAACTCGTGGACGCAACTTAGCGACTCGTGGCGCTAACGGCAGGTACCCGTGAAACTTGTTAACTCTTGGAAAAATTCAAACATGTTTAAAGTTTTCCACGAGTAAAATGTACTCTTGAGGTTAAAAATTGAAACATTTAAACACGTAAGAACGTAGTGGCCCATGCGTTTACCTTAGTGACTCGTGAGTCTACCGTGGGAACTCTTTAACTCAGCGGGCAGGCAGCATCTCTGGTGAGAAGGAATGGGTGATGGGATGACATTTCCAAATTGGGGGGGGAGGAGGGAGGGGGGGGAGCAGAGAGGGTGGAGAGTGGAGGGATGCGAGGGGGAGACAGGTGGGGGTGTCTTCATTCACTAGCGACGGGTGCCTGTCACTGAAACAGGCAGGTGAGATTTCACATCCACCTTGTGTGTGTGTGTCTCTCTCTCCCTCCCTCCCTCTCACACAGGCTGAGAGACTCTGCCTCTGTGAGTGTACGTCTCTTTCTCCCCCTCTCCCACACACAGTAAGACCGAGGTAAGTCCATCTATGTCTCCAACATACACAGTAAAACTCTGCTTTGTGTGTGTATATACGTCTCCCTCCATTTCTCTCTTTCTCCCCCCCCCCACCTCTCTCTCCCCCCACACACAATAAGACCGATGTATTCTGCTTAGTCTCTCTTCCCTCCCACACACACAAATAGACCGAGGTCCTGTGCGCTCTTTCTCTCTCCCCCACAGTCACGCCGAAGTACACCACACTGCCTCTGTGCCTCTCTCTCTCTGTCTCTCTCCTTCATAGTCAGAGGTCCACACTGTCTCTGTGTCTCTCTCTCCCCTACACACACACACAGACTGAGGTACACACTGCCCGTTGTGTGTGTGTGTCTGCCTCTGTCTCTCTCTCCCACACACACAGTTAAAGGTACTCCACGCTGCCGGTGTGTGTGTGTGTGTCTCTCTCCATCTGTCCCTCCCCCCACACCCACACACAGTCAGTCAGTCAGAGGAACTCCACACTGTGTGTGTGTGTGTGCGCTTCTGTCTCTCCCTATCACAGTCAGAGTGAGGTACTCCCCCCGCAGTCTCTCCCCGGGCAGGGTGCATCTGCCTCAGGCTGCCCAGGCAGTCAGACACGACTCCGGTGGCGGGCTCCATGAACAGCTCCTGCCGGCCGGCTGGGAGCGGCGACGGAGGACAGGGGGAAGTTGGCCATCAGCGGGGCAGTCTCGGCTCTCCATGCAGTCCGAGTCTAGCTGGATCCTCGTAATCCTCTGCCTCTGTCAAATGGGTGAGTTTAACCTGACCACCCCCCAACCTCCCTCCACCTCAACTCACGCCTGGGCACCAAAGCAGCTCAGGAGGCGAACCCTGAGCTCCGTCTTCCAACAATCTGATGTGCGCATCCGTGCACATTCAAAGATTTCATCTCCAATCTCCCCGCAGTGTGTAGACCTGACAGTAAATTCAATTAAAATATAGCAAACCTTCGCCTGCTGGTCTTCTAACTACGTGATGTGTGTTTCAAACAAATCATCAGTATAACTGCTCTGGGACTGGACGGTGCGCATTTTCCCTTTATAGGTAACATCAATAGATGCGGCCTTCAAAGCCGCAGGATGGAAATGTTGCTTATTAAAACAGACCTTCATTGAAGGTTGGCTCAAGAGTAACTCGGGAAAGGAACTTGTTAACTCGGGAGACGAACTTGGAACATCGCAGAAATGACAATTAACGGCAAACTTGAGTCATACCCATGGGAACTCGGTTAAACTCTTGATCATACACTTGGAATCTCGTGCACAACCACGAATCTTTCGCTCGGGGTACTCGTGGGTCAATTCGCACCGTGAGACAGGGCTTTAACTGTTACCATGTTCCCTTTCCTTCAGCATGAATTTTCACATTACTCATTGTAGTTATTCGCTCAATGCTGATTACAACTTTTATTCTCTTAATACAATACTATTTTATTTGTACATTAAATCAGTAATATCTAAAGAAGCCACCCCCAAAAATGTTACTTAAAATAATCAGTTCTTTATGTTTTACACCAATAAAAAAATGCTATTGATGCACTTTATAAAGGTTAGTCAATCATTTTGTTTTAGAATGTCACATTTAAAATGCAGTTGTTGTGCATCGATCATTCATATTTGTGAATGTAAGAGAAAGGTTTATCAGCGAAGTTACTATGTATCTCAATGGTGGCAGGCGAGGGGCAGAGAAATAATGGAGGGGTTTAAAAGAATACAGGTAACAAAAAATGGTTTGAAAGTGCATACGTTATTTGTCCCTGTTACCAATTCACATTAGATTTATCATAGTTACAGAAAGTTGATGAATCTACTTTTTAAAATTTTGCTAATAAATAGATAAGACTGGGTCAATCTTGTCATTTGAATAAGCAGCAATGCAAGTTTTAATCTGACTCCAGTGCAGTTGTTCCCATTCAAATAAAGGGAGCCACCATCTAGAGAGAAGTTAGTTTAATTATTTATTGTTAATTATAAGAATGTAAGTTGATTTTAGTGTTCAAAAAGTGTCAACTTCTTAAATGCAAAATAATTAATATTTTTAACTTTTCAAAACTATACTTTATGTGCCCAAGACTTCCTGAGTTGTTGTGAATGCCAAAGGCAAATGCAGGGAAATGGGGTTAGCAGCGATATGCACTTGGTTGGGGTGGATGATTTGTGCAAAGGCCTGTTTCTGTGCACTATGACTCTATGATATTGACATGTTCCTGTCTAATGCCTTTAACATTTGCAACGCCCCAATTTAGTACTTTAACTTGTGGGCCAGCCCATCTTTTTTTGTAAATATTTTCCAACTCTTAGAGTCATGAGCACTGGTCCCATAGAGCTTCTCCGATGACACTTGAATCACTTGCCCTGCCTCACTTCCCAATAGGAGGTCGAGTGTTGTCCCCTCTCTCGTAGACCCATCAGCATTTTAATTGAGAAAATATAACTGACACTTTTAACAGGTTCTGCTCCATACAAGTCCTCGCACAATAACCTGGCCCTCAACACCAGCAAAACCAAGGAACTGATTGTGGACTTTGGAAGGGGTAAGATGGGGGCCCACAGTCCCGTTTATATAAGCGGGTCGATGGTGGAAAGGGTCAAGTGCTTCAAATTCTTGGGCGTGCACATCTCTGAAGATCTCTCCTGGTCCGAGAACACTGATGCATTTATAAAGAAAGCACATCAGCGCCTCTACTTCCTGAGAAGATTACGGAGAGTCGGCATGTCAAGGAGGACTCTCTCTAACTTCTACAGGTGCACAGTAGAGAGCATGCTGATCGGTTGCATCAAGGCTTGGTTCGGCAACTTGAGCGCCCAGGAGTGGAAAACACTACAAAAAGTAGTAAACACTGCCCAGTCCATCATCGACTCTGACCTCCCAACCATCGAGGGGATCTATCGCAGTCGCTGCCTCAAAAGGGCTGGCAGCATCATCAAGGACCCACACCATCCTGGCCACACACTCATCTCCCCGCTACCTTCAGGTAGAAGGTACAGGAGCCTGAAGACTGCAACATCCAGGTTCAGGAATAGCTACTTCCCCACAGCCATCAGGCTATTAAACTCAACCCAAACAAAACTCTGTACATTAATAGCCCATTATCTGTTTATTTGCACTTTATCTGTTTATTTATTCATGTGTGTATATATTTATATAATGGTATATGGACAGACTGATCTGTTCTGTATTCATGCCTACTATGTTCTGTTGTGCTGAAGCAAAGCAAGAATTTCATCATCCTATCTGGGACACATGACAATAAACTCTTGAATCTCTTGAATCTTTCAACTATTGTAGTCGTAATCAATTTGAAATCACTTGCTATTACAACCGTATTATTTCACAGCAATCTGCAATTTCCTGAATTCCCAAACTTTTGGAAAATGTCTCTATTTGTACTTACAGGCACTGATTGAAGTGACTTTGCAATGGGAAACTTTGCACCATCTTTCATTATTCCGAACAGGATAAAGGCTCGTCCTTGGACAGGTTTTCCATAAGTAAAACTGTCATGAATAAAAACAGAATAAAAATCTACCAAATCGATGTGAATGATCAGGTTATGAAATTATGTCAGCACAGGAAGACATTGCACTTGCATGCCCATTCTGCCTCACAGTACAGAAATCTTTTCATTCCCATTTCCCCAGTCTTTCCCCATTAGCCTGTTAAAGTTCATTTCATTCGGATGGTATAATAAATCAAAGAGTCAAAAATCTCTGTAAAAAGGCTTCACTACGTCACCAAGGTGAAATAGGAAAACAGCCAGTGATGTTTACAGAGCGTCCACACCAAAGGCTGGTGCTGTTCAGACTGGCGATACAGAGGATATTACACACATCTTTATACTCATAAAACAGCCATAAGCACATGGTTAATAACAAAGGAGCTTCAGTTAAACACAATGGATCCCCTCAGCTACATTGGGGAAGAAACAAAGTATAACTATTAGTCTGGGAAACAGAACAGCTGCAAGGGAAGAACAGGCCTATTGTTCTTCTTACAACTTGCTGGTATCAGTAGACGCCCGGGAACAACCCTTATCTCTATTCTCATTCCGATAGCGAAGGTCCTTTACAAGCTCTGTGCTCAACATTCACAGGCTTTTGCAGCCTTCTAAATTGGCCAACATTTTAAACTGCTACCAGCATGCTGTGTACAAAATGGAGATTAATAGCAAATATAACTAAATAAGCTAAATAAGATGGAGAATAACCGCACTAACTTTCACAGGCCTACAAATTATTATCTTAACAGCCTGCCAATTTTCTTTTGACAGCACTGATTATGCTCTCCATGTCTCTTTTCACACCCCCCCCCCCCCCCCACACACATATCATTTACCCAAGGTTTTAAATCTGTCTACCATCCTCGAACACATGCACTAATTGATGGAACAGGTTTTTCTCTATCCATCTAATCCAAACTAGATTGGTCATAATTGCCATAATTCCTCTTTTCTTGAAGATAACGTCCATTATCCTTGCATCTGCAATACTTCTCTAAACCTCGACCATTCCAGTAAATCATTTATACATTTCCCTCTGCTTGCCACATGTAATCTGCTCAAAGTGTGACAACCGAAGTTGGAGCCGGTACTCCAGATGTGAAAAATGGGTGGTTTATGCAGGTTTGAATTCACCATCAGCCAACATAAAATACATGGTGTAGAAATAAAGAACTGTAGATGTTGGTTTATACCAAAGATAGACACAAAGTGCTGTAGTAACTCAGTGAATCAGGCAGCATCTCTAGAGAAAAAGAATGGGTGACGTTTCAGGTATGGACCCTTCTAAAGGGACCTTTCAGATCCTTCTTCTGAAGTTGAGTCATGACCCAAAACATAGCCCATCATATTTCTGCAGAGATGCTGCCTGACCTATTGAGTTTCTCCAGCACTTTTCATCTACCTACAAAATACATGGTAACTACCTGATACCAGTCAAATCAATGCAGAGGTGAAATCAACCCGATTTATGCACTACTATAATGCCATCAACCAAAGCCAAATTCTCCATCAATTTTCACAAGACACCATTTTTCTGATTGAAGAGAATACCAACCTTGCAGTGACTGTGATGTGCAATTCTGTGTCATTAACGTGGAAAAATGGCTTATTTGATTCCAATGTAACTTCAAAGCTTGGCAACACTGGCAAAGATATACCAAGATAAATAATATTTACTCTCATGGACAAATCCAAGACATAATCAATGAACGTACATATATTGCTTTGTATTATAACATTCACGTGTCCCAAAACTCTTTACAACAAATGGGTTACTTAGTTTTGAAGGGTGTAATAACAACAACAATCACCATTTAAATGCAGTCTTTAATCTAGCCGAATGCCTCTACTTTAGCACAATAATGTAATCAAAAAGTATTAATGCTGAGCCACATCAAAAATAATTGGAACAAAATCAGAAAATACTGGAGATATTCAGTGGATTCAGTCCCTTTCTCACTTTGAGTCCTAGTGCAAGATCGGCAACCTGAAATGTTGTTTCTCTCTATAATTACTGCCTGATCTGTTGAGTATGTCCAGAATTTGTGTTTTCTTTCAGATTTCCAGTATCTGTTGTATGTTGCTTCAGAAATTACAGGTGGCACCGTGGTGCAGCGGTAGAGTTGCTGCCTTACAGCACCAGAGGCCCGGGTTCGATCCTGACTACGGGTACTATCTATATGGAGTTTGTACATTCTCTGCACCTCATCACAGGTCCTGAAGATCAGGACCTGTGATGAGGTGCAGGCACTGGGTGGTGATGAATGTTTGGGTTCAGCAGTGGTGGCCGCCTTCAAAGAAGATCAGGGTGATATAACATAATTAAACATGAACCTCTTGCATTGAGATCACTGCATTTGGTACAGCAGAAACAAGCAAAGAGAGGCACTAGCATCGTGAAATAAATGTTGTTCCACTTGTAACTGATGATTGTTACATTTTGGAACATTTTGGAACATGGCCTGTCCCACTGTATGAGGTAATTCAAGAGTTCTGAGTTTTCCAGTGATTCGAACTTGGAGAATGTCTAGTACGATTAACGGTAGGTACTCGGGAAATCCGGTAAACTCGTGACGCTTTTTCAACACTGAAAAATGTCCACGAATAAAAAAATACTCATGATGAAAAAAATGTTTACTTTTTACTTGTACGAGCCGCTACGAGACCTCCACGAACTCCTACGGACCCGCTACAGCCATTCTCCGAGTTCGAATCACGGGAAAACTCGCGAGAACTCTTGAATTACCTCGTATAATGGGACAGGCCCTTTAAGCTATTTCTTTGGTCTCATAAATGTGCTGTTGGTTTAAAACTAGTTGTGAATATCATGAGGTGGCATGTTTGATGGGATGTGGGAGGAATAGAACTACTAGAACATTAAGAACATAATTAAATACCTTCAATCAAAAGAGAGCCTAAATCCAGAAGGCATGACCACAGAATAAAAGGAAGAGCCTTCAGAATGTAGATGAGGAGGAATTTATTTTGCCAAAGGGTGACGATTTCATTGCCATAGATGGCTGTGGAATCCAAGGCATTGGGCATTTTTAAAGCAGCAATTGATAGATTCTTGATTAGTAAATGTGTCAAAGATTACAGGGAGAAGGTAGGAAAATGGGGTTGAGGGGGAAAATAGACTAGCCATTGAATGGTGGAGTAGACTTGATGGGCTGAATGGCCTAATTCTGCTCATGTCTTATGGTCTAAAATATTGACATGTCTTTTGTCAATTGCATGTCAAAGCAAGGTGGAAAAACGATTATATTAAGATTAACACCAAATGCTGGAGTAACTCAGCGGGACAGGCAGCATCTCTGGGGAGAAGGCATGGGTGACGTTTCGGATCGAGACCTTTCTTCAGATACTAAGTACAGAGTATTAAGATACTCTGATTTGGGTTTACACCTCACTATAACCGTAACTTTTATACCACCGGAAATGATACCTTTGTTTTTAATTTCATTAGACTGATTAATTTTCCTCACCATATTCCTTCACTTCAAATTGGGTTGTGAAATTTATGGCGGGGGCATCTTTGTAACTTGCAACAATCTTCCACATTCCAATGCTGTAAAATAATGTCATAAGTTACTTTGCATTATTGAACCATTAGATTATATAATATCTTTCAATTTTGTCCATAATTACTGTTGATAAATCAACTTACAATTGAAATATTTTCTCCTGGCAGTGTAATGAAAATTAGCAACCCCTGGGTCTGTTTACATCCTCACTTAATAGCAAAGAATTAAGTCCTAAATCAACAATGGTTATCTCCATGGTTAAATTATATATAGAAATATTGTAGATAATCCAGAGACTCAATCTCCTCATCACAAGGGGCTGGGGCATTTTCATCAGAGCACACAAGACAGCAGTGACCTAATAGAAGTATACAAAATCACTAATAGATAACTGGAATGGTCACAAGTTAGTTGAATGGTCGCAATCTTTTTCCAAGAGTTAAGTAGTCTAAAATTAAAAGTTATAGCTTGAAGATGTGAGGAGAAAGATTTAAAAATGACTTGAGGGGAAATTTGTTAACGCAGAAGCTGGTGTGTACATGGAATGAGCTGGCAAAGGAAGCTGCAGAGACAGATGGAATGGCAATGGTTATTATAGATAGGTCCATGGATAGCAAATGTTTAGAAGGATATGAAAGTATATGCAGCAAATGGGACTGCAAGAGACAAAAAGAAGCCCACGGTTGTTTTAAAGCCTCCCAGGAGAGTACTAATGCCTGAGGGTAGGTAAGAATCAGATATCATAAGTGATAGGGGCAGAATTAGGCTATTCAGCCCATCAAGTCTACTCGACCATTCAATCATGGCTGATCTATCGCTCACTCCTAACCCCATTCTATCTACCTCTGCCTTAAATATATCCACTGACTTGGCCTCCACAACCATCCGTGGCAAAGAATTCCACAGATTCACCAACCTTTAACTAAATAAATTCCTCCTCATCTCCTTCCTAAAAGAACGTCCGTTTATTCAGAGGCTATGACCTCTAAATGGCGTCAAGTTGGGAAAAGGGGTAGTACAACGGGATCTGGGGGTCCTGGTACATCAGTCTATGAAAGTAAGCATGCAGGTACAGCAGGCAGTGAAGAAAGCGAATGGCATGTTGGCCTTTATAACAAGAGGAATCGAATATAGGAGCAAAGAGGTCCTTCTGCAGTTGTACAGAGCCCTAGTGAGACCACACCTGGAGTATTGTGTGCAGTTTTGGTCCCCTAATTTGAGGAAGGACATTCTTGCTATCGAGGGAGTGCAGCGTAGGTTTACAAGGTTAATTCCCAGGATGGCGGGACTGTCATATGCTGAGAGAATGGAGCAGCTGGGCTTGTACACTGGAGTTTAGAAAGATGAGAGGGGATCTCATTGAAACATATAAGATTGTTAAGATTTTGGACATGCTAGAGACAGAAAACATGTTCCCGATGTTGGGGGAGTCCAGAATCAGGGGCCACAGTTTAAGAATAAGGAGTAAACCATTTAGAACGGAGACACATTTTCTCACAGAGAGTGGTGAGTCTGTGGAATTCTCTGCCTCAGAGGGCAGTGGAGGCAGGTTCTCTGGATGCATTCAAGAGAGAGCTAGATAGGGCTCTTAAAAATAGCGGAGTCAGGGGATATGGGGAGAAGGCAGGAACGGGGTACTGAATGGGGATGATCAGCCATGATCACATTGAATGGCGGTGCTGGCTCGAAGGGCCGAATGGCCTACTCCTGCACCTATTGTCTGTTGTCTACTGTCTATTGTCTATTGTCTAGTCCTAGACTCTCCCACTAATGGAAACATCCTCTCCACATCCACTCAATCCAATCCTTTCACTATTCTGTACATTTCAATAAGGTCTCCCCTCATTTTTCTAAACTCCAATGAGTACAGGCCCAGTGCCGTCAAACGCTCATCATATGTTAACCTACTAATTCCTGGGATCATTCTTGTAAACCACCTTTACCAGCACATCCTTCCCCAGATATGGTGCCCAGAATTGCTCACAATATTCCAAATGTAACCTGACCTGTGCCTTATAGAGCCTCAGCATTACATCCCTGTTTTTGTATACAAGCCCTCTCAAAATAAATGCTAGCATTGCTTTTGCTTTCTTAATTGCCGATTCGACTTGCAGATTAACTTTTTGGGAATCCTGCACCAGCACTCCCAGGGCCCTTTGCACCTCCAATTTCTGGATTCTCTCCCCATTTAGAAAATAATCTACGCCCTTATTCCTACTACTAAAATGCATGACTCCACACTTTGCTACACTATATTCCATCTTCCACTTCTGTGCCCACTCTCCCAACCTATCCAAGTCCTTCTGCAGAGTCCCTGCTTTCTCTGCACTACTTGCCGCTCCATCTATTTTTGTATCATTCACAAACTTGGCCACAAAGCCTTCAATCCCCTCATCCAAATCATTAATATAAAACGTGAAGAGTAGCGGTCCCAGCACAGAGCCGTGCGAAACTCCACTAGTCACTGGCAGCCAACCAGAAAAAGACCCCTTTATTGCCACTCTTTGCCTTTGCCTTCCAGCTGACCTGCTATCCATGTTAGTATCTGCCCTTTGATACCATGGGCTATCATCTTCCTTGGAAGCCTCACATGTGGCACCTTATCAAAGGCTTTCTGAAAATCTAGGTAAACAACATCTACTGACTCTCCTTTGTCTGTCCTGTAATTACTTCTTCAAAGAATTCCAGCAAATTTGTCAGGCAAATTTCACGTCATGCTGACTTTGGCCTATTTTATCGTGAACTTCTAAATACTCCGTAATCTCATCTTTATAATGGACTCTAAAATCTTACCGAAGTTAGAGTAACCGGCCTATAGTTCCCACTATTCTGCTTTGCACCCTTATGCAGTGGGATAATGGCAATTTTCCAATCATCTGGAACCACTCCTGACTCTACTGATTCTTGAAATATCACTATCAATGGCTCCATAATCTGTAAAGCCACTTCTTTCAGAACCCTAGGGTGCAGTCCATCCGGTCCAGGTGACATCCACCTTCAGCCCTTTCAGCTTCCCAAGCACCTTCTCCTTATAGCCACTCCACTAACTTCCACCCCCTGACTCTCTTGAATTTCAGGCACGTTGCTCGTGTCTTCCACTGTGAAGACTGATGCAAAAAAGTTATTCAATTCCTCTGCCATTTCTTTATTCCACATTATCACTTCTCCTGCATCATTTTCCAGCAGACCAACATTCACTCTTGCCTCTTTCTTACTCTTTATATAACTGAAGAAACTCTTGCTATCCTCGTTTATATTATTAGCCACCTTACCTTCGTATTTCATCTATTCTCCCCGTATTGCCTTTTTAGTTACCTTCTGTACTTTGAAAGCTTACCAATCTTCTGGCTTCCCATAATCTTTGCAATGTTATATGCCTTCTCTTTAAGTTTTATACTGTCCTTGACTTTTCTTATCAGCCACGGTCACCTCTTTCTCCCCCTAGAATCTTTCTTCCTCTTTGGTATGAAAAGATCCTGCAACTTCCGAATTATTCCCAGAAATTCCTGCCATTCCTGTTCCACCATCATCCCTACTAGGGTCCCTTTCCAGTCAATTTTGTTAAGCTTGTCCCTCATGCCTCTGTAGTCCCCTTTGCTCAGCTGCAATACCGACAAATCCAATTTCACCTTCTCCCTCTCAAATTGCAGATTAAAACATCATATTGTGGTCGCTACCTCCTTTACCTTGAGTTCCCTTATCTAATCCGGTTCATTACACAACACTAAATCCTAGATATGGGCCAGGCCAGGAAAGGAATTCTACATATTAGCTTTGATGTCATGTTGTGGATGTTAACAGTTCAGTCCAGAATCATCTAATAAACTGCATTTAATTGTGAACGGAATTAAACTCATGCCTCCATACTTAGTCGCAGCCTCTGGATTACTTGTCCTGAAATTCCCACATCTTGTAAATCAGTAAACAGAATCTTTCATCACAATGGGATCAGGAAAACTGCTGTAAGTAAATATGTAAGTGGTTTGCCTGGGACATATGACAATCAAACATCTTGACGACAAACATCAGAAATAACTGTAAGTGCCTGCCCTGCAGCCACAGACCCTAACCCTACCTTATAGTAAAATTGAGGCTGATCTGATAATCAGAATCACACAGCACATAAACAGGCCATTTGGTCCAACTTGTCCATATTAACCATTATGCCCCATCTAAGCTAGTATCAAATACTCAAATTTGGCCCATATCCCTCTAAACCTTCCCTGTCCATGTGCCTATTCAATGTATTTTAAATGTTGTTATTCTACCTGCCTCAGCTACCTCCTCTAACAGCTCATTCCTCCCTATGTGAGTAAAAGTTGCCCACTCAAGTTTCTATTAAATCTTTCCCCTCTCCCCTTAAACCTACGTTCTCTGTTCTTGCAGAAACAAGGAACTGCAGATGCTGGTTAAAGTACAAAACGGCGCAAAGTGCTGGAGTAACTCAGCGGGTCAGGTAGGTGACATGGATGGGTGACGTTTTGGGTCGGGACCTTCTCGAGCATTTTGAGTCTTTTTAACCTCTGTTTTTTTATTCCTCTACCTTGGGGAAAAACGTGTGCATTCACCCTATCTATTCCTTGATCTTACAGACAATAGGTGCAGGAGTAGGCCATTTGGCCCTTCAATTCAGCACCGCCATTCACCGTGATCATGGCTGATCATCCACAATCAGTATCCCGTTCCTGCCTTCTCCCCATATCCCCTGACTCCCATATCTTTAAGAGCTCTATCTAACTCTCTCTTGAAAGCATCCAGAGAATTGACCTCCACTGCCTTCTGAAGCAGAGAATTCCACAGGTTCACAACTCTCTGGGTGAATTCCAGTGTATACCCGTTCAGTCGCTCCATTCTTTCAACATATGACAGTCATGTCATCCTTGGTAGATCTTGGTAGATCATGCTTGATTTTGTGATTGACATAAACTTTGACCAACTCTGTATCAATATATACAATGATTCAGCTTCCACAGCTCTAAGGTAGAGAAATCAAGACCATCCCAAAGGAGAAATTCTTTCTCATTTACCTTTCAACAGGAGATGCTTTATCCTTCCCCCAGTTTAGATTCTCCAACAATGTGAAACATTCGCCCGTCATTTAGTTTCTGAAAGATGCACAGAAACTCATTCTGCCCACCCTGCTGCCTGTGTTCAGTAGTTTTGTTTCATATTTCCTCCATCTGCAGGTTGTTATCCCCTCCAACTGTTTCCATCAGATCTACCACTATTCTTTTAAACTACAATAAACCTAGGCCCAAACTGTACAATAAACCTCGGCCCAAACTTAATATCTAATTGTGGCAGCAATGTGTACATACTTCACAATCTCTGGTATATCAAAGGACTTTCCAACAATTCCAGCAGCATCTTTTGTATAAACTTCTGTCTGCTCAACCATGACATCTTGTGGATTCTGAAATTAAAATTATTTTGAAAAACAAGTTGAAGTATTAATTATACAAAGTAAACATTTTTTACATCACTAGACCAAGTGCAGACCCGTTGGGTCTGTTCCCGCAACGCGCGGTTGCAAGGGGAGGGGGCGGCCTGAGGCGTCACACACACTAACCAGCCTCTCACACACTAACCACACACACGCATGCAACACACACACACACACACACACACACACACACACACACACACACACACACACACACACACACACACATTGATATATTAAGAAGGGAGGGAGGAGAGGGGTAGGGCCGCCCAGCAGCCGTGGACCTCAGAGTGAGCCTCAGCTCCATGGCCTCACATCCTCGCCGCTTCAGACCCCGGGGAGGGGGGAGTGGGCGGGCGGGCGTGATCCCGAGTGAGCCTGCGGGCCGCCAGCGAGGACGGCGAAAAGCAGCGGGGGAACAGCCGATCTGTGGCTTCCGCCAGCGTGACAGAGCCGGGCCGGGGGGGGGGGAGTGGAGGAGAGCCGGGCGGCAGCTGAGCGCATGGGCGGCTCTGAGCGAGTGGGAGGGTTGGAGTGGGCGGGCGGGCGGGGGTAGGAGTCCAGATGCGGGATTTTTTAAATTGAGTTTTGTTTGAGTTTTGTGATCAATTTTACTCAAAATCTGGGGAAATAATTGACCAAGGAGTGGATGTGCGAATGTAAAAGTAAAATCGCTAGCGAAATGGTAAAAATCTCGGCGTTTTTGCGTCTGGTTTTCGCGGAGTAACGAATCAAAGGCAAAATGCCGTACACCCACACACACACAGAGTTTTAAAAGTATACTAGACCAAGATCAGACCCGTTGGGTCTGGACCCCGAACGTGCTTCAGCGTCTTGACGGCGTAGACAGCGTCTTGAGCCAGCGTGATGGAGCCGGCCCGGGGGGGGGGGTGGTAGTTGAGGAGAGCCGGGCGGCAGCAGCGAAAAAATAAAAATTCGCCGTTTTTGAAAGAGAGCCGGGCACTTGAGCCAGTGTGAGAGAGCCGGCCCGGGGGGTTGGGGGGGGTAGTGGAGGAGAGGCGGGCGGCAGCAGCTAAAATCGCTAGCGAAAGAAAAAAATGGCGCCGTTTTTGGAGCAGAGCCGAGCGGCAGCAGCCGTTATGGTGGCTGGCCAGCAGGAGGAGACAAAATGAGTGAGTGGGGGGGGGGGGGGGATTTTATTTTAAAATGTGTACATAAAAATGTCTAAATCTAATAAGGAGTGTGTTAGGGTATGTAAAAGTGTAATGTCTAGCGAAATGGAAAAAATCGCGGAGTTTTCGCGTGTGGTTTTGGCGGAGCAAGGAATCAAAGGCGCAAATCTGACACAAACACACACACCCACACTCCCACACACAGAGTTTTAATAGTAGATAGATAGATAGATAGATAGATAGATAGATAGATAGATAGATAGATAGATAGATAGATAGATAGATAGATAGATAGATAGATAGATAGATAGATAGATAGATAGATAGATAGATAGTGGTAACACACAGGATGGTGAGATTGACAAACTTATTATTTAGCGAAGCAGTCAGGCAACACAAACTGTAGCACTCAAGGTCCAAGACTTTGTCGGCTTATACATTACCGCAGCCCTTGCATCCACAAAGTCCTGCCATTACATATCTCACAGAGAATATTAATTTTTCCATGAATCACATTGTCAATAGACAGTGGGGAATGGTGTGTTATTCCACTACAGGAAACATGCTGTAACATCAGTTACGCCCTAATTGATTCTAGGCACAAAGAACAGCAGTTGCTGGATTATTGATCAAAATACAAAGTGCTGGAGTAACTCAGCTGGTCAGGTAGCATTTTAAGACTTTCGAGATACAGCACGGAAACAGGTCCTTCGGCCCACCGTGTCCGTGCCAACCAGTGATCACCCCATACACTAACACTATCCTACACACTGGGAACAATTTACAATTTTACCAAAGTCTAATTGACCTACAAACCTGTACATCTTTGGAGTGCGGGAGAAACCAGAGCACCTGGAGAAAACCCATGCGGTCACAGGAAGGAAATACAAATTCCATACAGACAACACCCATACTAAGGATTGTACACGAGTCTCTGGTAGAAGTGTGTTATTTCGGCTGGAGTTATTTGACCCGAGGAGTTTTTCAGGGATCTGTGTTGGAACCTCTATTATTTGTGATCTATATGGGTGTAAAGTGTAAACGGGCTGGTTTGTGAGTTTGCAGACAACACAAAATTAGTGAAGTTGCAGACAGTGAGGAAGGCTGTCAAAGTATACAGCATAATATAGATGAACTACAGAAACGGCAGATGGAGTATAATCTTAGTAAGTGCAAGATGTTGTACTTTGGGAGGCCGAATGTAAAAAGAATATATAAAATTAATATGTTTAGACTGCATTTAGAATATTGCATGCAGTTCTGGCATCCCATTGCAGGAAGGAAGTGAGGCTTTGGAGAGGGTGCAGAGGAAGTTATTAGCTATAACAAGAGATTGGACAAACTTGGGTTGTTTGCTCTGGAACATCGTGGAATATCGGAGGTAAGGGAGACCTGATAACATATAATTATGACAGGTGTTGATAGTGTAGACAGTCAAAATCTTTTTTCCCGGGTGGAAATATCAAAGATTAGAGGACATAAATTTAAGGTGAGTGGGGCAAAATCTAAACGAGACATGCATGGAACAATTTTTTTATACAGAAAGTGGTGGTTGCCTGGAATGTTGTGCCAGGGGTGGTGGTGGCTACAGATATGATAGGGGAATTTGAGAGGCTTTTGGATAGGCACATGGAAATGCAGAGAATGGAGGGATATGGATCAATGCAGGCAGAGGAGATAGTTTAAGGTGGCATCATGTTAGGCACAGGCATCTTGGGCTGAATAGCCTGCTTCCGTGCTATACAGTTCTACGTACTATATAATAATAATAATAATAATAGATTTTATTTATGGGCGCCTATACAAAAGTCTCAAGGACACCTTACAAAATTTAACAAAGAAACATATAATCAGAGTAAAATAAGTTATGACATTACCAATACACAAATGAAAGACAGAAATTCGATCCAAAAAAGACAACAACAAATTCAGAAACACAATGTGAAGAGAAAGCAGCGGCAGCCAAACCGCGCCAGCGTCCACTCTCCCTTCCGACCGCCATCTTGGACATAGACTAACATAGACACTACACACTACACACAAAATCATCCCCCACAATGGTTACCACTGTGGGGGAAGGCACAATGTCCAGTCCCCAACCCCAGTTCTCCCCAAAGTCAGGCCTATTGAGGCCTCCACAGTTGCCTCTACGGAGGCCCGATGTTCCTGGCCGTTCTCGCCGGGTGCAGTTGCCCCGGCGTCGGGAGAGTCCTCGCAGCGGCTGGGACGGCTGGAACGGCCGATTTCCTACCGGAGTCTGTGGCACCTGAAGCCGACAAGGCCGCGCCGATTTGGAGCTCCGAGGCTCCCGATGTTAGAGTCGGCACCGCCGCCCGCGGCTGGCCGCTCCACAGACCCGCAGCTCGGCGGTCACAGCTCACCGGAGCTCCAGCGCGTCGATCCAGCGCGGCGACCCAGGCAAGGCATCGCCCGCTCCACTCCGCGATAGCGCTCCAGCGCTGTGCCGCCACCGAAGCTGAAGGTGCTGGGCAGTCCCCGCCAGGAAACGCCGCTCCAGGCCCGATGGTAGGCCGCAGGGACGGGTCGACGGGGCAGCCCGGAGAAAAAGCTGCCTCACCGACCAGGTAGGGACCTAGAAAATAGTTTCCCCCTTAACCCCACACATGAAAAGTCAAAATTCCCCAACAGACAAGACCAAGAAAACTAAAAAATAAGAAAAAAATGTGAATTTAACGGACGGCTGCTGGTTAGCAGCCGTTCCCCAAAGATAGCTCCTCCTCTGAACACATATAGAACACATCTACTCAACCCAGCTGAGTAGATGTGTTTTCCCAGTCTATTGTTAGGAACCTAGTCCAAATATCTTGCTCAGGTTGCAGAGGAAATTCTGTTTGACACCAGTGTTTTAACATTTAACAACGTTTGTGTAGGCTCACTCCTGCTGCGCCTGTTGGAAGAACAAAGATGTCACTAATATTAAGCAAATGTATATAGCAAAATAAAAGGGCCTGTCAGGTGTTCACTTGTTTTGCCAACTGTGGTGAATTAAAATGGTAAATACCAATTTGTCAGGTTTTGTTTCATTATTAATGTTTTGCTGTATCCTAAAGTCCTCACACAGTGTGGTCCTATTCCACTGGAAGCATCTGGTTCCTCTTCTTCAGCAAGAACAATTAATGTCTATTACTCTTGTTCATGATCTACACTGAACTAAATGTCAGTATCCCCTCCCTTACAGTGCAGTCCTCCAAGATGTTTTAATTCATCTAACTTTGGCCTTTCTCAACCTCTCTTTCAGCATGCAGCATATTATCTTTCTACTTGTCCAAATATCTTACTTAATGGAGATCAGGGTCAGAATTAGTTTGATGTCGCTTCTTTAAAGACTCCAATGTTGAGATCTTGCTTAAGATGAGCTGTTCATGGACTGTAAATGCCATCTTTCAATGTTCATTACATACCTCCAGTCTGGACAATACCTTTACAAATGGAGTCAGTGAGAAACTATAAATCTCCAAAATCCATTGCGGTGAAAAAATGTTACTTTTTTTAAACATAGAACGATGCACCTTACCATAAGTTCTACTATTATGTTTTGTTGGTTTGGTTTCATATCGTTATCCACTGTGAGCAAGCGATAAAGCACTAGAAAAAAGTATAACACAATGATTACCTTGAACAGCACACTCAATATCTGAACAACTGCTCTTAACATTCAATGCCATTACCATCGGTGAGTATCTTCACATCTATATGATGGGGGGGGGGGGGGGGGGGCAGTGATGATCAAAAACACAATTGGACCACTCATAGAAATACTGTGCTTGCAATGACAGCTTAGAGATTGGGATTTCTGTGATGAAAGCTGCACCTTCTCATATTGTTAAGGCCGTTCACCACCGTTAAAGCACGTCACAAACTTGATGGAATAAATTTCACTTGCATGGATGATTGCAGTTTAATAAATCATTAAGAAATAGTTTGCATATCTTTCATTCATCTTACTTTATCACTCTACATTGTTTACATCTCTTGTTTCCCTAATCCTTAACTAGTCTGAAGAAGGGTCTTGAGCCGAAATGTCATCCATTCCTTCTCTCAGAGAAGCTGCCTGAGTTACTCCAGCTTTTTGTGTCTATCTTCAGTTTAAAACAGCATCTGCAGTTCCTTCCTACACTTTTTTCAAAAGCATCTGGGTTCCTGTTTGCTGTCTGTACGGAGTTCGGACGTTCTCCCCGTGACCGTGTGGGTTTTCCCCATGTGCTCTGGTTTCCTACCACACTCCAAAGTGTTAATTGGCTTCAGTAAAGATTGTAAATTGTCCCTAGTTTGTAGGATGGTGCTTGTGTACAGGGATTGTTGGTGGGCGCGGACTCGGTGGTCCGAAGGGCCTGTTTCCGTGCTGTATCTCTGAATTAATTTTTTTTTAAAGGACCAGATTTTATATTCATACATATGACATACTTTTTGATTGTGAAAATAGATTCTACATTAATATTATTACGCAATATGACTCAGGAACCATGGGAAGATATGTCACATATGTTTGCTGATACAATTGGGCCAACTCTATTGAGAGGCTAAGGTTTGCTGATGCGATACCACAGAGAAGTGCCATTGTATATAATTTGGGAATGTATTGATAGGGAGCATCCAAACTCTGAGACTTGCACGTCAACTTAGACAATCTAATGCTTGAGGGAAAGACATTATCAACTGCTAGCTGTCAATACTGGTCACTCTTGGATAAAATGCCTAACCCCAATCCCTTCTCACATCGATTCTGAAAGTCCTTTGGTACACTTTCAAATAAAACAACACAGTTTGTATCCCAACTGGTGGCACAGTGGTGCAGTTGGGTTCCACAGTGGTGCAGCTGGTAGTGCCGCTGCATCACAATGCCAGGAACCTGGGTTTGATCCTGACCTCGGGTGCTGACTGTGTGGTGTTTGCACGTTCTGCCTGTGATGGGTTTCCTCCATGTGCTCCAGTTTCATCCCACATCCTAAAGACGTGTTGCTTATTGGGTTAATTTCCTGTTGTAAATCGCCACTTATGTGCAGTGAGAGTGGGATGACATAGAACTAGTGAGAACGGGTGATCGATGGTCAGCATGGACTCTGGGCCGAAGGGCTTCTTTCCATGCTGTTTCTCTAAATTATACTAAACCAACATTTATACATCAAACAAAAGCCACAAAATCAGATCATCTGGATGTTGTCACCTTTTTGTTTATGGAAGATTCCAACTAAATATTTGGTTGCAGACTTTCTTATAAGTTTTACAGATTGCTTTTCAAATCTATAATTAATTTGCTGTTGCAACATTGGAATGATATGAACGGTGCTAAGTAAAACAAAGTCTCTCTAACTGTGATGGCCAAAATGGAAACTCTCTATTAAAACATATTTCCTCCGTGATCTATGTGATTCTCCCGCCCCCCCCCCCCCCCCCATCCATAATCAGTGGTGTCCCCTGGTGCAGTAAAGGTATATTTTAAGAAATCTTTGAACCGTAGTTACCAGTTTGAGTTGGTGTGTAGATTGGCTTGTCAGTCTGGATAAAGATGTGTCCTGCTTGATGTGAAACAAGGATAATAGTTCGCAATATAAATTGTGATGATTGTAGTGATGTTGCTTCCAAATATACATACTGGTTCCCTCTGGAATCCCATGGCAATTTATCTGCAGGTATCTGGCAATAAAAAAGACAAAAATAAAATTGGTGTGGTTCCTTTTCAGAATTGTAAACACCCCCCAACACCTCCTCTCCAATGTCTTCCAACGCAAAATTCCAGCTATGAAGCATCCAGAATGTGTAGAAATTCATCTTTAGATCAGTAGTATTAAATGCACCATATGACACCAATGACACATTGTGCTGGACTTTCAAATTTTATTTATTTCAATGGAAGTGATTTTCAGAAACTTGACTCAAACCAACAGCCAGTTTAGTTCACATTTAAAGTTACTAATTTGAGAATTAATTTCCGCTCTTCAATCCCAACCATCAAATAGTATAATAATGCCCAGCAAGGCAACATTAGGCATTTATTAGTCTGATATACTGTAGGTGGCCTCAAGTCAAGTCAACTTTATTTGACACATACACATACAAGATGTGCAGTGAAATGAAAGTGGCTTATGGGTCTAAAGAGCACAGAAGGGTTCAGAATTGACAGGTGAAAATCTTTGAGACTTGTGACGCTAATGGAGGTAACAGATACAGGAATGGACTGTGATGAGCAGATATAATATCCCTCCCTGCGTTGTTTGTGGACATTAGTGTTGGCATGACGTCCTGTTTTTTGCCTTACCTTCTGATGAAATTTGTCAGGGGAATGAGTTAAGAGTTTGCTGTGTTCTCAGCAGCCCTCCATGCACAGAGCATAGAGATGGAGATGAATAGCTTTATTTTCCTGCTGGAACCATTCTGCAGGTTAATCCGTGTACACCTTAACATACAATACGATACAATAGAACTTTATTTATCCCAGGAGGGAAATTGATCTGCCAACTGTCACAAAAACGAAATACATGAAACCTGAGTGGAAAGGATTGGGGATGTGCAAAGATTGTGGAGGGTAGTGGGGGGGGGGGGGGGTGGGGGGGTGGGAAGGGGAGTTAGTCTCAGTCTACCCCACGACTAGGGGGGAGGAGTTGTACAGTTTGATAGCCACAGGGAAGAAGAATCTCCTGTGGCGTTCTGTGCTGCATCTTGGTGGAACAAGTCTGTTGCTGAAGGTGGTCCTCAGGTTGACCAGGGTCTGCTGTATTGTCCAGGATGCTATGCAGTTTGAATAGCATCTTCCCCTCCAAGACCATACATCCAACTCCGCCCCTAGGAGAGAACCAGCCTTCCCGATGAGTTTGTTAACCGTATTGCCGTCCATATTCGGCCTGCTGCCCAAGCACACAGCAGTGAAGAAGATGGCACTGGCTACCACCGATTGGTAGAACATCTGCAGCATCTTACTGCAGATGTTGAAAGAGTGGAGCCTTTTCAAAAAGTACTGCCGGCTCTGTCCCTTCTTGTACAGGGCCTCAGAGTTTCTGGACCAGTCCAGTTTACTGTCCAGGTGCACTCCAAGGTATTTGTACACCCTGGTAAACTGCACATCCACACCATTGATGGAGACAGGGGTGTTTCTCTCCTCCTAAAGTCCATCATTAACTCCTTATTCATGTCGGTATTGAGCTGCAGGTGATTCAGCCCACACCACACAACAAAGCCGTTGACTACACCTCTGTATTCAGCTTCCCTCCCCTCACTGATGCAGCCCACAATAGCAGAGTCATCTGAAAACTTCTGCAGGTGGCAGAAGTCCGAGTTACATTTGAAATCCGATGTGTAGATGGTGAACAGGAAGGGAGAGAGGACCGTCCCATATGGGGCCGCCATGTTGCTCACTACCATGTCCGAGGCACAGTTCTGTAGCCTGACATATTGTGGTTGTCCAGAGATAGTTAGTGATCTAGGACACCAATGGAGCATCCACCCGCATCTTTGTCAGTTTGCTCCCTAGCGATGGTGTTAAAAGCCTGCTTCCCAGCTTATCCAGGTGAGCATTGGAATGATGGAGCAGATGGATGGTGGCATGCACACCCCCATCTTTGTTTGGTAAGCGAACTGCAGGTAGGGTTTAACCAGGGGGTCGGATGTGAGTGCGCACCAGCCTCTTCAGGGACTTCATGATGTATCATAACATGCACCTTGTAGACTGTACAAATCATTGTTTAAATTGTACCCGAGTTCCCAACTGCAGAGCACATAAGACACAGCCCTTTTAGGGTTAGTTTAGTTTAATTCAGTTCAGTTTATTGTTACGTGTACCAAGATACAGTGAAAAGCTTGTTTTATTGCATGCTGTCTGGTCAGTGGAAGGACTATACATGATTACAATCAAGCCGCCCACAGTGTACAGATACAGGATAAAGGGAATAATGTTTAGAGAAAGTCCAGTAAAGTCTGATTAATGACAGTCCAAGGGACACCTATAAGGTAGTTCAGGACTGCTCTCTAGTTGTTGAGAGGATGATTCAGTTGCCTGATAACAGCTGTAAAGAAACTGTCCCTGAATCTGGAGATGTGCATTTTCACACTATGTACCTCTTGCCTGATGGGAAAGGGGAGAAGAGGAAGTGTCCAGGATGAGACTCGTCCTTGATTATGCCGGTGGCCTTGCCAAAGCAGCATGAAGTGTAATTGAAGTAGTAATACAATTCTGGTCTCTAAAGTGAAACACACATTCTGAAATACCTGTCCCGACCTTTTACAGCAAGTACAATTTACATTCAACACAAGGATAGTGATACTACAAAGTTTATCAGCAGATTGTGGCCATAATGCCATTCTTGTGAGGAGATATTTGGCACGACACAGAGAGAATTTTAGTTATTCGGGAATCTCTCCCTTGCCACAAATTGATGAATAGATTACAGTACATAATGAAAACAGCAAAATACATTAAATTTGGTGGCAAAATCACCCCATGCTCTGCTTGTTGTAAAAACTACTTTGGAGAACTATTAAACGACTGAGGCATTTTGATTTATCTGTCCATTTACCTTAACAGTGGTGGTATTTAGATAGTTATTCGTTGATTTCAAATAGGTGCTGGTTTCACATAGTGAGACCGTACGATGAGGAAAATCCTGCAAACGAATTTCAACCTCAATATCAGAATTGAAATCATGGGCTTCTAGAACCACAGTCTCTTCACTTTCAATTCGCAAAACATTGGGAGCTGTTAGTATAAATCTGCAGGAATAATTAAAAAAATGAATGTATCATCACAACCACTATAGGAATCAAGAAAACGTTTTTATTCATCAACACAAGATGAGCACCATTATCAAGGCCAGCATTTTTCAATATCCTGAATTGCTCTTTGAATATAGAGGTGACCCATTTTCCTGAACTGATGCTGTCTAGGTATATGAAAGTAACACAATGTGTTGGGCCCTTAAATACAAAGCGATGTAAACAGTCAACATATCAAGAGTCAGGAGTATTGTTTTTATTGTCATACATCTCGAAATGGAGCAATGAAGTTCTTACTTCCAGCAGCTCAACGGATATGTAATAATACACGTGTACTTCATCTTGGGTATTTATAAAGAATTAGGGATACAGTGCTTAAATTCCTGACCCACAATCTCAATACTCAGACAAATAATCTATAGAATTAATTTTAAATCATGCTATTAGAACAGGAAAATTAAAAAACAATTGACTAAATATTTTGTACAAAGACTGCAACAGTGGCTGAAACGAACGAGTGTTGTCTGTATGAAGATTGCACGTTCTTACAGGAAGAAATTTGCCATCTCCACACAGTCTGGTTAACTGTGATTTTATACCCACAGTAATGCAATCAATCCTAAACTGGGTATGTGTAGGAAGGAACTGCAGATGCTGATTTAAACCGAAGATAGACACAAAATGCTGGGGTACCTCAGCGGGACAGGCAGCATCTCTGGAGAGAAGGAATGGGTGACGGTTTGGGTCGAGACCCTTCTTCGGACGAGACTGGCCTTAACTGGCCTCTATAAAGACCTAGTTGTTCAAGGGAAGTAGTGCTTACATTGGCGGTTTGTGATGAAAGACAATCGTTAGGACATAAAGTGCTGGAATAACTCAGTGGATAATGCAGCTTCGCTGGGGAACATGGATAGGCTACATTTCTGTTTAGGATCTTCCAGACTGAATGCAGTAAGGGGGAGAAAACTGAAAGAGGCGATTGTGGGACACAGGCAAGTAATAGGTGGATGCAGGTGAGGGGTGATTTGTAATTTGTAGATAGATGGACGAAAGCCAGAGATGAAAAGACAAAAAGTGTGAGATAAGGACAGAAAAGTCCCAAAAGTAAAGACAGGGGAAGGAATATAGATGGAAGGGGACATGGGGTGGATGAAGAGAGAAATGGGTGCACATCCAGGTAGGGCACAGAGAAGGGTGGGGAAAAAGTGTGGGGGGGGGGGGGATGTCTGTAGGTCGGTTAACTAAAATTAGAGAATTCAATGTTCCTTGCATCCACAATCATTTCTAATTCTCATTACTTGTCCTCGAGAAGAAGGTGATATATAAATTTGGTTTTGGGAATGTAAATCATTGAGTGTGATAGGGAATTCCAGATTTTAAATTCAATGACAGTGAAGAAATGGAGATATATGCAATGGCTAGATTACTATGCTTCTTGGAGAGGACTTTATATTTTGTGGTCTTGCCATGGGCGAACCACTGTGTACGGTAGTAAATGTCCCATGTGGTTATTGTCAACCTTGATGACTGCATCATCTTGGATGATAAAATGTTCCTTAGGTTTCTCAAGTGTAATTGGAGTTGAACTTAGCCAGGCAGGTAGAAAGCATTCCATCCCATCACACTCATTGCTCATCCCTTTGGACAGTGAAAAGGTTCTGGTCAGAAATCGAATCAGACCTAGTGGTCAACACAATGTGCGGGTTTGTAGGTTTATTGGCCTCTGTAAATTGTCCCAAGTGTGTAAGTAGTGGATACAGAAGTGGGATAACATAGAACTGGTGTCAATGGTTGATTAATGGTCAGCATGGACCTGGTTGGCTGAAACATTGCGGGCGTAAGGACCTGTTTCTGTGCTGTTCTGTTCTATATTCTGTGATCACGTTCTATACAGATACAATGAAACACAAACAACTCATGAAATCATATAATTATACATAAATTACACAAAATGAAACTATTCCCTGATACTTACAGAGGGTCACACACAGAGAGTGCAGGAAGAGTCACGTAGAGAACAAATAACAGTGAGGTCCTCCCCATATTGGAAGACTGCTTCACCCGGGCAAACTATTCCAACTCATGTCACCAATTTATATCCAAAATCACCACATAGTTATTAATATTTAACAAATGAGATGTTTAGTTTGCTGTTTACTTTAAAAAAAACAAATATTCACTGACCATGCATGTTTAATCAAAAGTTAATTTAAATCCAGCAAGGCTGCAAATCTGGGAAAAAATGTGGTTTCCCGCATTTAACTCACATTTAGAACGTGACCATGAATTACCCAGATAAGAAATACAAACACCGCTTGCAAAATGTTATTTTCCAAGTTTCTAGTTGGGCAAGTTTAACCTTGTATTTTTGGGTAATAGAATGCAATGCTAGCTTTGCAGTGATTATGAAATTAACTGCAGTTAAAGCAGATCAAATTCTCATTTTCTATCCACAAAGCCATAACATTTAAACATTTAAAGATCTTATTGGAGCTTTACCACCCGCCTATTATCCCTCCACCCCCCCCCCCCCACCCCACCACCACCACCACCACCACCACCCCACATATCGTCAACTTGGTTCCAAGCTTTCATACACTACCCTGCCACCCTACTCCACTCTCCCACCTTTCTGCTCTGGAAACAGTGACATTCTATGCGCTGAATTCATTTTCTAAGCCACCCTCTCATGTTTGCAAGCTATTAGTATCTGAACTGTTGACTGCCATGTCAAACCAAATTACTGAGTATCAGTCACACAACTGGTGCCTTTGGAAAATAGGAATTTCTCCCTTTGTAACAGACAAGGTTTGGGTCATGGATCATGGTAAGGAAAAGGGTGCAAGGTCGAGACATTTAAATAATTTACAACTTGACGACATTGCAAGGTGGTCGAGGCTTGAATTGAATAAAAGATGGTTTAAGTATGTGCAAGTCATTCTAAATGATCTCCTTGTCTGGAAATGTATCACGACCCAAACCATTACCTATTCATTTACTCAATGGATTCCCCTGACCTGTTGAATTACTCCAGCACCTTATGTTTCGCTCAAGTTTCCAGCATCTGCAGTTCCTTGTAACTCTATCTCTTTGTACTGTTTGACACAGAATGGTTCCAGGTTTGCCAAGCATTCATTCCCTATATATACACATGTTCCTTCAAGTTCTTAACTTAGTAATAGTCAAGAGTAAATAATTAGGGGTACAAGTATGTACATTTTGGTGCATGGGCTGGAGTTAGGGTTGCCAACTGTCCATATTAGCCGGGACATCCTGTATATGGGGCTAAATTGGGTTTGTCCCATACGGGATCACCCTTGTCCCGTATTTGACTTCTACTACTCAGGTCGGGGGGACTGTCGGGTCGGAGCGCCGCGTCCGGCCCTGCCTCACCCATCCTGACATAGTGCAACCCATGGAGTGCAGCAGCAGCACCTCATCGGTCGGCAGCCCGGCCAGTTGTCCGACCTTCAGACCTTCGCTTACTGCTGACACCACCACCCCTCCTTCTCATGGCCGATTCATCAGCTCATGAGTTGGATGGGATGCCGGACTTTGTGCGCGACTGGGCTTTGTTTGCAGTACAGCACCCGGACCAACTTATCATTCACCCAGCCACGGCCAAGTCCGTCAATGAATTGCTGTCAGGAATTTGTCCCTTATTTTGACCTTTTGTCCCTTATTTTGGAGTGAGAAAGTTGGCAACCCTAGCTGGAGTACTGGTATATGTGGGGGAGCATCTGGTGGGTAATGTTAGGTCCCAGAATTACTTATTAGAAATTGATAGGTTATGTGGTATAGAACAGTGTGTGAGAAGTCGCGAGAAACCAAGATACCTTGATATGTTCACATTGCATTTAAGGTCATTTTGTGACACAGAATCATTGCCCTGGACATCACACTTCTAGAATTAACCCAAAAGGAAAAGTTCAATTACTGTATCTTCAGTATGGATGTACACGAGTGTTTCCGTAAATAAGGGAACCAACCTGTGACATGGGTGGCTAACTTTGAAAGTTATTAAATCATAAAGAAATACCACAGTATTAAAAATGGGCCTACCTATGATCCTTTTGAGCTAATTTGTGATCTAAATCGACTAGAATGTGACCACTATTTAATACTTTCAAAATTGAAAAGAAGAGAAAAAAATATCTATAAGACATATGGGACACTGTCTCTTATACTGATTTCTAAGCTCCCTTACAAAATATGGGCACGTAACTCACCACGAGGCCCGTAGTTCAGGTCAAGATCATTTAAAAAAAAATGATTTTTTTAACGAGTGCAAAAAAAATAGGACTACAGAATGAGACCGATAAAATAGGTGAGCAAACTAGATTTTTATTTCATGATTTTAAGTTCTATTCATTATTAAGTATTTCAATGGAAAGCTTAAACACAAAATATAAAAAGTAAAAAAACACAATAATTTCCAACCTATGTTATGCCCATTTACAAGCAATAAATGGGGCAGCTTGGTCAGCATAAGCAAGGGCCTGTTTCAGTGCTGTATGGCTCTATGACGAAGGGTAGGGTTGAGTTAGACAATGGACAATAATAGTTGCTGCTGGAACTTATGTGAAATGAAGGGGTTGTTATAAACAATTATCATCTCTCGCAGATGGAAGGATGCCAACTAGTTATAAACTAATGGCAAACAGAACAAACCTTCAAACTAACATCTATTTTCAAAATGTTAGTTTACCAAATGTCCTAATTCCTGTAAATTGGCATCAGTTGTTAAATCATATGCAAACACGGAATCAAACTGCACTTTACCCCATCTGTTAAAAAATGATTGCGTCCAAAGTATCTAAGCACTGTATTTATCTAATTCTGAATCAGATGACCCTGCAATCAATGATCAGGGATCTTCAACATTGAGCGCTCCAGGAAAACTATCCTAAAATATTATGTGTTGACATTGTCAAACATATTTATGACGGTTTGTTGGATAAAAGCAAGGCTAAAGGACAAATATTATTCATTCATTTCATAGCTTTATCCTTCAGATAATATTGGGCTATGTATTTTGTTCATGAGAGGAATAGATCAGGTCTCTTGCCTAGAGTAGGGGAAATGAAGATCCATAGGGCTTAGGTTTAAAATGAAGGGGCAAAGATTTTATAGAAGTCTGAAGGATAACCTTTTCACACAAAAGGTGGTGGGTGTATGGAACGAGGTGCCAGAGGAGGTAGTTGAGCCAGGGAATATCGCAACATTTAAGAAACATTTAGATAGGTCCATGGATCGGACAGGTTTAGTGGGATATGGGCCAAATGCAGGCAGGTGGGACAAATGTAAATGTACAGCAGATCTCACCAAGGCAGACCTCACCCCCACCCACCGCTGTCTCCCCCCCTTCGTTCTCAGCGACACCCGCCGGTTCCCCCTTCGCTCTCGACTATTCTCGCTTTCGCTGGTGGTTCGCGGGTCCCTCCTTGCTCTCAGCGGCGTTGGTCCCGTCGATACCAGTGGCTCAGGGCCGAGTAGGGAATCTGTGGTGGGTGAGCCAGACTGTTCCTCGATCCGCGGTGGGCAATTTGTCCCAGGCTCACTGGCTTTCCGGGATAACCCGGCACACCTCTACAGGAAACTCCCAGTGTGCGGCTTAATGGGATTACTATTTCCTTATTGAATAATCATTGCTTTGCAGAAACACAGTTGAGGTATTATGTGACTCATTGTAGTCATTAGGGTAATGGTTAAGAAAGACAAGGCTTGCTTTTATTAGTACCTCAATAACGATCAAACATCCTTTAGTCTCTACGTTCTACTTTCAGTCCTCCAGAATGTTACTCTGACTGCATATATATATTATGTAGGAAGGAACTGCAGATGGTGGTTTACACCAAAGATAAACACAAAATGTTGGAGTAACAGTGGGACAGTTAGCATCTCTGGAGAGAAGGAATGGGTGAAATTTTGGGTCGAGACCCTTCTTCAGACTGAGCGTCTGGAGAGAGGGAGAGAAAGACATATGGAAGGGTAAGGTATGAAAACGAGAGATCAAAGGGAAGGTAGAATGATCATTGTTAGCAGGGGAAAGTGATAAGAGGCACACAATCAGTCAAATGTAATCTGGAGGACAGTGAAACTAGACGGAGAACTAGGATGGGGGAGGGATGGAGAGAGAGGGAAAGCAAGGTGAAGTTAGAGAAGTCAATATTCATACCGCTGGGATGTAAGCTGCCCAAATGAAATATGAGCTGCTGTTCCTCCAAATTGGAGTTAAATGCAACTTATTACATTCACACGTGCTGCCTCCATTAACCCCATTAGATGCGTCCTATCGGGAACATTCCCTATCCCTCCTCCATTTACTCTCCTGTTAAAGACTATCTTATGAAGAGGCTCTGACTCAACATATTAACTAGTTTTTTTGTACTGAAGTTGAGTGTCTTCAACATTTTCTGCTTTTATTTAGGGTGGCACGGAGGCGCAGTGGTAGAGTTGCTGCCTTAAAGTGCCAGAGACCCAAGCTCGATTGTGAATATGGGTGCTAGTCTGTATGGAGTTTGTACATTCTCCCCTTGAACTATGTGGGTTTCCCCTGGGAGCTCTGGTTTCCTCCCACACTTCCAACACTATGTTAATTGGCTTGGTAAAATTGTAAATTGTCCCTTGTGTGTATAGGATAGTGTTAGTGTGTGGGGATCCCTGGTCGGCTCGGACTCAGTGAGCCAAAGGGCCTGTTTCTGTGGTGTATCTCTAAACTAAACTAAACTCATTTCATAAGTACCACATACCAGTAAACTGCAAAGCAAAAACGAGAATGGAGAAATGGTCAGTCAATGGAGTTTTATTTTTTTTAACGTTTTATCTATTGTCTCGTCGGTAGAGGAATACTGAAGGGGAGGTGGAAGCCACGTGACGATTAGGATGAATCCTTTCCCCAGTTGTAACTTGGGGAATTCAGGCTGTACTGCCATCATGCACAATTACGGATAACAGCAGTCCGTCCCATCATCACACAGTTTTTTCCCTTCATTATAGTCTGGTTCACAGGGAGATAACTGCAGGTTCCTTTTAGATATTTGCAGGTTATGGTGCTTGAATCTGAAACCCAAGATCAATCATGCAGTTAATTTGTGAACCGTTCATTATCTGTGACGGAGAGTCAGACAAATACTTTTTATAACAAAAAAACAAGAAAATGATGGAAACATCAGCATCAAAATGACACAAAGTGCTGGAGTAACTCAGCGGGTCATGCAGTATCTTTAGAGAACATGGATTGGTGACGTTTTGGGTTGGGACCCTTCAGCTTGATTGCAAGGAGAGAGAAGAAAGCTGGTAAAGAGGAGAGGGAGGACAAAGCATGGCAGGTAATAGATCGACACAGGCAAGAGTTTTTTTTTGACAGGCTGATGGTTGGAACAAAGGCCTGAGATAAGAACAGTAGGTGTGAGACACGAAACATCAGCATCCGTGGAAAGAGGGCAGTTGGTGGAGTCACTGCACCGCAGCAGGGAGACCCGAGTTTGATTCTGACCTCATCGGCCGTGTGTGGACTTTCCTCATTCTCATGTGATGGTTGGAGGTTCCTCAGGGTGCTCCAATTTCCTCCCACAGCCCCAAAATATGTGGTTTGTAGGTTAATTGGCCTCTGTAAATTGCCCCTGGTGTGTAGGGAGTGGATGAGAAAGTGGGTTAACAGAACTAGTGTGAACGGGTGATTGGTGGTCAGCGAGAGCAAAAGAGCTTGTTTCCATGCTATATTGTTCAATTAACTAAACTAAAAGGATTAGTTCGTTTTCAATTTCCAATCCCCTTCATCAGGACAGGGAAGTGAGAAAATGATTTAATTTTCAGTGAAGAACAAGTGGGAGAAGAGATGACTTGAACAAAGAGAATGTTCCTCCCTCCACATATACTGTTGGACCTGCTGACTGCTTCCAGGATGTTTCTGTTTTTAGATCAGATTTCTAACACCCCCAATGTTCTGGTTAAGATTCCTATAACTCCATTCACAATGGACAGTCTGAAGAAACTGTATGAATTTTTGCCAAGCCAACATATTGAGAGAATCACCATAAAAGTGTTCTTAAAAATACTGTCTGAATGGTTGTTATTCATCTTACATTACAGGGAAAAAAGGCCTCTCTTCCAATTACGTGTGCGAATATGTAGGCTCGATTGCGAGAGAATATGGGCTTCAGGTTTATATGCGATTTAAAGAAAGTGTCTTTGTCGATACAGTGATCTCTCAGTTTTATATTTGAATTGCCACAGCAATTTCTGGTGTGTGATGGCCCCACTGAATTCTGAATGTGGAAACCCGACGTCTGACTGCTGAGCTGTGGTTGAAGTGGATATGCAAAGTCAGTTGTTGCTGTTCTCATTCAAGCCTCTCCTGCTCATGAACACTGTGGCACATCATTAAAGAAGTACTTTCCTTTCATTCCTCACTCTCATAGAACATAGAGCAGTAAAGCACAGGAACAGTCCTTTCTGCCCACAATGCCTGTGCCTAACATGATGCCAAGAGAAACCAATCCCATCTTCCCGCACGTGATCCATATCCCTCCATTTCCTGCATAAAACTTTAAATGCCACTATCATATCTGACTCCACCACTTTGCTTCAGGGACTGCCTGTGTAAAAAACCTGCCCCACACATCCCCTTTAAACTTTGCCCCTTTCACTTTAAAGTTGTGCCCTCTAGTCTTTGACATTTATACCCTGATAAAATGTCCAACTGCCTACCCTGTCAATGCTTCTCATAATATTATATACTTCTATCAACTCTCCCCTCAATCTCTGACGTTCTGGAGGCAATTGGGGTCCCTGAAGCTGAATAACACAACTCTGGGTTAGAGATGCAGCACTCTAAGACTCCAGTGCTGGCTCTTGGTCCATTTTATATCATTGCCTGCTCCTGAACTCAATAACTAAACAAGTAATCAGGGAATATATAAACAGAGACACAGTAAACTGCGAATGCTGGAATATTGAGCAAAACACAAAATGCTCGAACACCTCAGCAGATCAGACAGACATATATAGACGGACAAGTTTCAAATTAAATCCTCAGCTTCTTTCAAACCAGTACATTCAGCAGAGAATTGCTTGATTCAAAGATACAGCATTTGCTGAGCTCACACTGATCATTTATTACCCATTCGCACTTTATCATCCCCTCCCTACATACTAGGGGCAATTTACAGAGGCCAATGAACCTACAAACCTGCACATCATTGGGATGTGGGAGGAAACCGGAACAGCCAGAGGAAATCCACATTTGTCACAGGGAGAACATGCAAACTCCACACAGGCAGCTCATTTTTTAACAGACTACATTAGTTGATAGAGAGACAGGAGGAGGAACACTCACCCACCAACTGCAAGTCTGGAGGCAGCAACAGGAGACCAAGGACAAGGATCAATGCTTTCATCATGTTGGGAATAATGCTGAGCTAGAGAAATGTGGATTGTAGTGCAGGGGGCTTCTAGCTTGCCCTGGATGCAACTAAGTGATGTTGTTCCTTGCTCTGATCTGTGAACTGTATGCTGTACATCATGCAAATGCTACTGTTTTAGTCACCTCATGACCCATTTAATGACTTCTCACTTTGCAGCAGACTGCCAGTTCAGTTAAAAATTGTCCCAGGCCAGGAAACAGGTGCTGCCTCAGGTGCAAAGAGATCATGGATCCACGGTTAATTCTGATGAGGATCCTCCCTGAAAGGGAGCCAGAGTGCAGATGCTTCCTCTAAAGGCAGGCACACTTGCCAGACCTCACAGAAAATAAATGCAATTCCATTTTTAATCATTAACTCTTGTTCACATTGCCTTGAAACAAAGTGTACGGTTACCATGTCTTGGAACATTGCCTGCCCAGGAGCGGATAGTATGTTCTGTTTGAGTCTATGAGGAGTGGGAAGAGAACAAGACAGAAAGACAGACACAATTTGCATCCATTTCTGGATTAGGGTTGGGACGAATAGGTGGCACTGAGACAGCAGCACTACCAGCTGCACCTCTGTGCAGCCCTGATATTAATAACTAGATCAGAAGCTGGCTTTTGATATAGATTTTACTCTTAAAGATACTCAGTGGTGAAGCAAAGCAAACTCGGCAGAGACACTCCCCCCATGGCCTATCAATTAGACAGAATTCCTGACACTTCAGTCTGAAGGGTCTCAACCTGAAACATCACCCATTCCTTCTCTCCAGAGATGTTTTCTGTCCTGCTCAGTTACTCCAGCATTTTGTGTCTGTCTTCCATATTATCATACCACACCACCCAAGCCTTGGAAAGGATCCCAGGAATGAGTAGGCTAACCTATGATAAGTCTTTGTCAGCACTGGGCCTGTCCTCGCTGGAGTTTAGACGAATGAGGGGGGACCCTATTCTCATTGAAACATACAGAATAGTGAAAGGCTTGGATAGAGAGCAGAGGATGTTTCCACTAGTGGAGAGTCTAGGACAAGAGGTCATAGCCTCAGAATTAAAAGAATGTTCTTTTAGGAAGGAGATGAGGGAAATATCTTCATTCAGAGGGTGGTGAATCTGTGGAATTCTTTGCCACAGAAGACGGTGGAGGCCGTCAATGGATATTTTTAAGGCAGAGATAGATAGTTTCTTGATTAGTGCTAGTGTCAGAGGTTATGGGGAGAAGGCAGGAGAATGGGGTTAGGAGGGGAGATAGATCAGCCATGATTGAATTGCAGAGTAGACTTGATGGGCTGAATGGCCTAATTCTACTCCTATAACCTAATGATAATTAACTGGAGAGTTTGGGCTTCACTCCCCAATTCACAGGGGAGTTAACGCCTACATTTAGTAATATTCAGTGATATGAGGCTTGTTGTTTCACAAGTATTGGAAGCTACTGATGTAAGACGTCAAAGCCCTTTAATGTATTGCAATACTCATGTAACCCAGACACTACACATTCCCCTGGTGATTATAGCTCTGATTTCACATTGATTACCAATCTTAGTGCAGCACAGCTGATAGAGCCACTGCGACAATGCCAGACACTTAGGTTCCATCCTGACCTCGGGTCCATCTGTGTGCAGTTTGCACATTCTCCCGGTGACCACGTGGATTTCCTCCGGGTACTCCCAGATCCCAAAGGAATGCAGTTTTATAGATTAATCGGCCGCTGTAAACTACCCCTCATGTGGAGGGAGTGAATGAAAAAAATAGGATAACAAAACTAGTGTGAATGGGAGATTGATGATTGACATGGACTTGGTGAGCCAAAGGACCTGTTGCCAATTGTACCTTTCAATCATCCAATTACTAAAGGTAATGGTTACTGGTTTCTTGTTTAGTTTTTGCAAGGTGCAATTTGTACTGATTGTGAATTGAAGAGTACATGTTCATGAAGCACCTCGTGTCACATGTTCTTCACCCCATTACACCCTCAAACACCCAACCCTGATAGCCCCTTTTACCAACTTTGGCCATTAATGTGCTCAACTAGAAACTCCACATGACAGTGTCTGTACCTACTCAGTGCATTCTGGATCCCAAGCAGCCTCTGGGTGAAAAGGGAATCTTTCAAATTCTCTCTAGACTTACTATACCTTACCCTGGTCATGCTCCCTGCCCGATAGTCTGCTCAATACTTCTATCAATGTAAAGGGGTAACGCTTTAAACTAATGAGCAATTTAGATGGCCAAATAGTTTTAAAGTGCTATTAATCTAAAAATTACACAGAGAACCACCGGCCATGTTAACAGAAGGAGCAAGTGGAAAAGGGGAGAGAGAAATACAATGTCAACTGAATCATCAGCACAACACCATTGGCAAGACCACATCTGGAGTATTGTGTACAATTCTGCTCTCCATATTTGGGGGAGATGCATTTGCATAGGAGAAACTGCAGAGAATGATCACTGAGTTTGGCTCCTGGGATTAAGGGGCTGGCATGGAGAAGTTTGAACACATTGAACTGTGCGGAAAAATGAGAGGATCTTATTAAAACATTAGACTCAAGGAAATTGACAGCCCATGCGGAGAGGGGGAGGGGGGGGGTGCCTAGAACTTTGGGGAGGGGGGGGGAGGCATGGTGCCGTTTTACAATAACTAGCCACTTACTTTACACAATGAAGGGTGATTTCTTTCCTGAAGGAATCAACTCTTTTGAATTCTCGACCAGAGAAAAATGTAGTCCCCGCATAAATTTAAGGTTGAGTTTGACAAAGATTTAAACTGTAAGGTAACAGGTAGCACGTAGGAAGTTAGCGTTGAAGACAAGACTTGATCAGCCAGGATTGTACTGGATGGTAGCCAGGTCAAGGGGCGGCTTGACATCTTCAGTCACCGGCTCCAACGACAAGCGTTGAGAAAATTCTTCAAAACTTTGCGAGCTTCTTCAAGCTAGAATTGTTCAGCAGCACCGCCTTGTGGCCACTATGGAATTGCAGGATCACCAGCAGCCGGAGAAACTGCATTTATAGGGTGCCGAATTCAAAGAAAAGTCTGGAGATGCTTTACAGAAATATTTAGGCTCTTTGGGGCCATATCATGACATTGGTCGTGTTTCCAGGTAAAGAGGATCAAATAGAAATAGCAAGGTCAGACTGTTTCACCCAATATTCAATACTCCACCTTTCAATTCAATATTTTGTTTTAGCCCTGTTTCACGATACTACATTAACCCCTTAATTTAATCAATGTTAAATTATAGTGGGTAGAAAAATCCAGTGGTTAAGTGTCCTTTAAAAATAACCCTCAAACATGAAGATACAAACAAACGAATGAACAGCTAGACAACAAGCTAGATTGCTAGTTTCTCCAGCATTTGTCTACCTTCGATTTTCCAGCATCTGCAGTTCCTTCTTAAACAGCTAGACGATGTATACACGCGGAACTGCAGATGCCGGCTTAAAAAACAAAGTGCTGGAGTATCTCGCTAGGTCAGGCAGCATCTCTGCAGAACATGGACAGACGATGTTGCAGGTCGGGACCCTTCTTCAGACTAAATATGGTGGGGTGTGGAGAGAAGGTTGAACGATGGGTAGGTCAAACTCCGGTAGGTGATAAGTGGATACGCGGGCGGGGGGTTGATGAGGGGCAGAGGGTCGGACAGATATTTGTTTTAAATAGATAAAGATAGAACAGATGAGTGTTGTGGAAACAGACCAACTCGTCCATGCCTTCCAAGATGCCCCAGCTAAGCAGATCTCAGATCCTTGCACTTGGCCTGCGTCCCCCGAAACCTTTTCTGTCCGTGTATCCGTCCAGGTATCTACTAAATGATGTTACAGTACATCCTCTGGCATTTCATTGCATATATTCACCACCCTCTGAGTGAAAAAGCTTTCCCTTAGATTCCTATTGCCTGTCCCCTCTCGCCTTAACCCCCGGACGTTCTCTGGTTCTTGATTAAAAACAATTCTGTGCATTCATCCTTTCTATTCCTCTCATCGTTTTATACACCACTATAAGATAATCCGTCCGCCCCTGCGCTCCATGGTGGAACAAACTTGGAGGCTGCCTAACCTCTCCTATAGCACAGACCCTCGAGTCCTGGAAAGAACCTCGTAAATCTTCTCCGCTCTCTTGCTAGTTATGGCACCCTTCCTTTGGCAGGGTGGCCAAAGTTGATATAGACAATACTCCAAATGTGGCCTCATTACGATTAGTAACATAACATCCAAACGTTTGAAGAAGGGCTTCGACCCGAAACGTTGCCTATTTCCTTCGCTCCATAGATGCTGCCTCACCCGCTGAGTTTCTCCAGCATTTTTGTCTACCGTCTATATTCAATAACCTGATTGATGTGGTCAACATACCAAAATTATTTTCTATCACAGAACATGGAAACGTTATCATTCAAGTCTAGAGTAAAGTTTGGGGGCCTTGATGCAGCCAGGTTTAAAAGCCCCAATTTAACAGTTGTATCCAAGGTTAGATAGATATTAGTGGTTTTAATAATCCCGTTCCTTTTTCAAATTAAGTATACTTTCAATATGAATATGACAATGGTTCTAACTATTGTAGAGTTAACTCTACGAGCTCAAGAGATGATGATCACCCATGCGAGTAAGGAATGAATCTTGTCAGTGAAACCTATTCCCATGATTTTTTTTGCACCTGTTCCCCATCAAAGTCAAATATTTAACAGACTGACAAATTGCTTCGGTGGGAAAGTGATTAACTCAGGCAGGTGACCAAGTGAAGCCGAATCAAGGCATGTGATGTACAATACAACCCAAGCACCAGAACCATCGACCAAAATACCCACAGCTGCCGACAGAAAGGGTCACAAAACCTCTGCTCCTAACTCCAAGGAACACTTCCTAACAGGATGAAAGCGCTTCACTTGATCCTTGGTCTCCTGCTGCTGTCGTGGGATATCCAGCCGGTAGGTAAGTCTCCTCAGTTCTGTTGTGGGAAACGTTTTAGTGTCACAAGGAAACACTACACGGGAACAGACCTTTCGGCCCACCCAGTCCGTGGTGACTGTCAAACAAACGTTTACACTAACCCTTGCCCTGTAAGCATTTCACTGCATTTGGGTGCATGTCACTATAATAGACCAATATCAATACAGTACTAATATCGTCTGTCGACAAAAGTGCTGGAGAAACTCAGCGGGTGCAGCAGCATCTATGGAGTGAAGGAAATAGGCAACGTTTCGGGCCGAAACCCTCCTTCAGACTGATGTAGTCAGACAGACTATTATCGTCTGTCTGAAGAAAGGACCCAGTGGATAAATCGCCTACCCCCACCCCCACACACACACCCCAGATCGCTGGTTAATTCGCTGGCTGGCTGAGTAATTCCAGCACTTCGCTTTACGGTCAAGATTCCAGCATCTGCGGTTCATTGTCTCTCCAATATCCGTATCAATTCCTTTTATTCTCCTCATATTCCAATTAACACCAGCCATTCTACCACGAAGGAAGTTAGTAGAGATATTATTACATTCAGACAAAGGAACGTACCTGGGGGGGGGAATTTACAGAAGCCAATTAACCGTCTACATCTTTACTACGTGGGAAGAAAGCGCAGAACCCGAGGCCGCCCAAATATCGCGTTTCGTTTAGTTTATGGTTTGTTGTTGCGTGCTATCCAGTCAGCGGGAAGATTGTACATGGTTACAATCAAGCCGTCCACACTGTACGGATACAGGATAAATGGAATGACGTTTGGTGCGTTAAAGCCCAGTGAAGTCCGATGAAAGATTTTCCGCGTGTCTTCAATGAGGCTGGTCAGGACCGCGCCTCAGTTTTTGTAATAGGATGATTCAGATTCAATAGGATGATTGATTCAGATTCAATAGCAGCTGGAAAGAAACTATCCGTGAATGTGGAGAAATGCCTTTTCAAACATCTCTATCTCTCGACTGATGGCAGAGGGGAGAAGAGAGAGTATCCTGTTCCTATGTTGATTTTCTCCATGCTCTGTGTTAGCGCAATTGCTGTGGCGACACAGTGGTGCAACTGGTAGAGCTGCTGCCTCACAACGCCAGCGACCCGGGTTGCATCGGGTGTGGAGTTTGCACGTTCTCCCCGTGACCGCGTGGTTGTCCTCGGGGTCCCACGTCCCAAAGACGCGCGGTTCAGTAGGTTAATTGGCTTCTGTAAATTGCCCCCTCGTGTGTAGGTAGTGGATGTGACAGCAGGATAACATTGAACCAGTATGAACAGATGATCGAAGTCCGACGTGGACTCAGTAAGCCAAATAACCTATTTATCTGCTGTATCACTAAACTAAAATGTCTAGTTGGCACCCCACCAGTAGAACGTGTTGATATAAATAAATACATTATTTCTGATGCATTCGTTTTATTCGTTTGTATTCGTTTTAATTGCCTTTCCGTGGGACCTCACTGTGAACAACGATTAGGCAGTAATAGTCGCCGTGGAAGGTGGAAGAAAAATATAAGTCTGATTCACATGTTCGCTACCGAACGGTTCCCGGAGTAATTAATTGACTTAATTTATGTTGGCTTTCAGATTCGACCACTGTAACCTGCAAGTTTCTCAGCGGATCCTGCACTGGCCTGCCTTGCAGCCTCGGCTACAATGAAGAGAAGAGATTCTGCGACGATGGGTCCAATTGCTGTTATCCATGACTGCACCTGCCCTGGAGTGCAACGGC